>JAATLQ010031790.1:54657-84648 GCA_013421005.1 Heliconius erato x Heliconius himera
AAACGATACTATTTATTTTATAGAAACCACATTATTATTTGTTGTTTTCCATTCATAGAACGCAACAATACTTAAAAATATCGACCTTCACACAGATACAGACAACGTACACAATAAACAGAAATTAATGCTAGATTAATATTATGACAAGCGTACAATGTTTCATTTTGTTCCCCATCTTTTGTCCTACACGTAGTAATTTTGACTTTAATTTTGGACTATTTCTATAACGAATGGGGATGAAATGTTTCATTCATTTTTGAGATCGCAGCTTTTATTTGTATCGAGGGAACTTTGTAAATGCGTTTTTTGTTTGTTTTGCAGTCATTTGTTTGTGTAAACTTATATCGTGAGTGTCGTCGCTTCTGTTGATATTAAAAAAGACAAAATTTGCGTAGAAATGTGAATATGTTATAATTTAGAATTTGTAAGTAATAGAAACTGATTATCTCCGTTGGTAGGTGCTACTGAATACGGGATGGCTGCGTGATGATGATGATGATGATGAATGATGAAAGCAAAGCAGGACGTAGAATTCCATTCACTCATCATTCAATCTCTCAAAAACTGGGCAGAAAGTTGGCAATGGAGTTTCTTAACACTAGTTTACCTATATCTATAAAGTATACCATCACGTTGTGGAATTAAACAGAATTTGATAGGAACCTATGGCTTACTAGTCACAGAGCTTGGAATGTGCTCAGAGTTGCGGATTCAAATCCCGCTACTTATTCATATAATGCGTTATATACGTTTTGTAAAAAAAAAACCTCTTAAATTTTTATGGCATATTCCACATGTGCCATAAAAATGCTAAAAATAAACAAATTCTGTTTATTAATAACATTCTTATGATTAAATTATTGTAAAGCGAACAGACATATTATGCATAAAACGAATAAGATTAAAAAAATTATACCAGATTCACGCTGTATTCATTGCCTAAACACCAGACTGAAGAAATGAGAATATAAATGCAAATAAATATTTAATTTCCTTGTGTGGGGATCGAACTCACAACCAGTCGGTTTTACAGCCACTCTTTGTGCCCCTGCGCCACGTCTGGCCAAACAAATAGGATAAGAAACAAAAAGCGATATCGGTTGATATTTACAGAATTGCAATAATATTTGATTTAGCCTAGAAATTATAAATAGCATACATTTGTACGTACGTACTTATAATGAACTTTGTGATTTAATCCTGAAATGGATATACATTTCAGAATTAAATCACAAAGTTCATTATACCTCACCTCACACTCGCGCTTCATTAAGCAGCGGGTTTAAAACGCCGCGTATACAAGACGCCTTAGGTTTTGAATAATTCATTCACATCTTCACATACGCTTGATACAGGCAAGGCCACGTGGAATAGGGAAGTCAAAATTTACATAATTTAAACGGAGAACCGACTTGAGCGGTTTGAAAATTTGCTGTAAATTTGCAAATTTTATCAGCCCTGTTTACTATTCAAGTGTTATGAAGCTAATTATATGGGCGTGTTGTAATAGAAATGTATGATCTTATGAGGTACTTATTTTTTTTCTGCGGAACATAAAAACATGTCGACACTTAAATCCTTGATATATTTTTTGTGTCAGTATTCAAATCGAGTCTTGACGCCGTGGGACAGCTTCAGACTGTATAAGCCCAATTTTGGGGAACATTGCTTGTAGGCGGGACCCAGCGTTGAGTTACGCTACTTTATCTACCACAGCAATGAAATGAAAATAATTAAATATCTATAATCAATCATCCGTGTGGAAATCTATCCACAACCACGACTCCACGACGGCCTCTGATATTATAAAGAGAGCTTAAATTTAAAATTTCACGTTTCTTAATTTTAAAATTACGATATTTAATTCAATGTTGTAGCTTCTATTTTACTTACTTAAAGGAGTAATTTCAAGAATACTTAAAATGCTTAACACTAACTTCCTTCTGTCACCCCTGCCATAACCAAGAAAAGATGTTATGCTTAAAAATAAAATTAATAATATATTAGTTATGGGAAAATGATTATTTACTAATTAAGTATGTTCGAATCCGCTTAGCGGTCCAGCGAAATTGATAATACTTAAATATAACTAACCAATGACGATTAATTTCAGTCTAATAATGAAATTTTGTCATTAACAATGATATTAATGAGGCCGTTGCTTTGTGTTGGGACAATGTGACTGTGATCGCGATGGTAGTTGATTTAGTTTCTACGCACGAGATTTTTTTTAGGTTCACGCTGTATCCCGCATGTGGCAGAGTAGACAGAGAGATTGTACGAACTTAGTGTTAAGACACTCGGTGCCCATTAAGACACTTCCGGTCCCCGCTTTCCGCCGAATTGTTGAGGCAATGTGTGTTGAGTGATGGAACTCAACGCAGCGCTTTGCCTCGCTTCGCTTTTTTACCAGAGCGAGGAAATTGAGATATTATATATTTCATTTCCTGGAATGGATATGGAACCCACAACGTCACGCCCGTCACGCTTATAGTCGCATGCTTGAGCCCCTGCGCCACGGCCAATATTAATTAATACATTAAAATTATTTTCAATTACTTCGTCTAGTGGACAAAGTACGGCGTAGAGTTCCGCGATTTAACTCGCAATATCAACACGGTGCGATCACAGGGTCTGACTATAAACGTGACGTTGTGGGTTCGATCCGCACTCATGGGAATAAAATAGTTTTAATCATTGCCCTTAGCCCATAATACTTCTAATGTGGGAGTGTCTTATTACTACGTTTCTTTTGACTACCTAACTAGTTTTTTTTTATTTTTTTCTAAAATATACTGAATAAAACATTTTTACTTATTATTTAAAAACACCTTCTCTTTCCTCCGTCTCTCCTTTTTAATATAAATCATAATAAAATACGGAACTCTAATATTTATTATTCCATGTCAGTTTTTTTTTAATAAACACGAAGGTAGGATGCGACGTCGCGTCGAGAGCTTTTGGTCCACTGGAGCGTACACCTTGTTCAAACATTTCATATATATATGCACTCTGTATGTATAGGAGTTTGTATGAAATTTCATATAACTGTATCATTTGAATTTACTATTTTACAGCTTTTTAGGTAAAAATTGTAATGTTAGCTTCCTTAAAGTTTTTTAATGATATAAATGAAAAGGACTCTTGAGTTTAACGTCATAGTACAGGAACGGTATCAGAATGTATACGTGATGGCTGTAGGTTTGATATTTTTCAAAGCTTCACGCTATATCCCGCATATAGCAGAGGGAACCTGGGAACCCAGTGCTAAAACACTCTGTTCTCATTAAAATACTTCCGTTCCCCACTTACTGCCGAATTCTGGAGACTTTGCGTATCGAGTGGCAGAACTTAACGCCGTGCTTTGTCTCGTTACTAGAGCAAGGCAATGAAAATATCGAAAGACTTGTTCTTTACTGTGGCAAGCGGATGAAGTCGCAAGCGGATCGCTAGTTTTAAATATAATTTAATCCTTAAATATAAATTGAATCCACTACCCTCGCTTTAAGAGACGTTGTCACACGCCATGGTAACATGTGCAAGATAAATATATATATTTCTCTGAATGTATAATATTACCATACGTAGCTTCATTTCCACTCTTGCATCTTGAAATGAGACATGCATGTAGATATTAAAGTAAGCAACTGTACGTGAAACGAAAACTGTAAACCGTTAGAAGACTGAGTTTTTTAAAAAAGAATCGTGAAAATATTCTATTCTATTCTTTTGAAAAAAAAAACAAGAAGACTATTTATGTCACTTGTAGATAACCTGATATTAGTATTTATAATATTAATATTTGCTTTGTAGTTGAATCCTTTCAATCTAAACAAGATGGTAGTAGATTCATATTTAGCAATGTTTATTTCAAAATATTTGAGGCGGACAAAGAGTACTTTAGAAATTCGCGGGTCGCGCTTTGCCATCCCAACATGTAGTGTGGGAAAAAACAGGGCGGGAATTAAAGAACGGAATGTCTTACGTATTAACACTAAGTTTAGCCTTCCTTTATAGGAGAAGAAAAATCCTTTAATCTATCAAAATAGAGGTCCTCGTGGCACAGTGGCACTGCGTGGGACTATGAACGAGACGGCTGTGGACACGATTCCTACACGAGAAAACGAATTTATTTATTTTTTCTCACTCTGATCGAAATACAAAGCGCGGCGTTGAATTCCGCCACTCTTCACCCAATATCTTGCTGTTCTGCAAGGTGGGGGAAAAATGTGAAGCTTTTTTTATATCTATCAAAGCACACATATATCAGCAATATTAAAAATGTTATATCATGTTTTATTAAAGATACGTGAAAGATACGCGATGAGTCAACCTCGTGAGTCAGTGAAGCGTCGCTATCCGATATACTTAGAAATTTACATTACGCTTGTAATAACATCTTATTAAAAATAAGAATATTATGGCGCAATGGGACAGTGTTTGCGTGATGGGTGTTGGTTCGATTCCAGTTATTTTTCCAGTCTGGTAAAACATATATCAGCGTTGAGTTCTTCCACTCATTGATGGACGAATAACGACGAAAAGCCATAATACGAGGTCCTCTCTATCCACCTAAATTAATATTAGATATACAGGCTTACGGTTCCTTGGAGGACAGAAAAAATCAAACTTCAAAGTCAAAACCTAAGGGGTACTTCCCGTTGACCTACAATTACGAAATTTGAACTTATAATATAAATAAACGAATAAAATAATCGAAATCGACGTTTTTACAGTCAGATGATGTCCCACTGCGCCACGATGGTTATGCTCTTGTGAATCCGTATAACGTATTTTTTTTACATTTTCATATTTAACTTCAATTAAGCTAGAGATGTATAGAAATGCGGCTTTTTAAGCCTACCTAGTAAACATTTTCATATTGTTAAATATGAAAAGAAGATATTGTCATTGGAATATAACATTTTCCTGACCTGTTTTCAATGCGATATGAAAAGATTTTTCTAATAACATATCTACGTATGTACAGAATATTGCTTATAATGATATGACTTCTAACTATAATATCTACGTGTATATGAATATTATTATATTAAATGAATTTGTTTGGTAGAACGAGCTAATCTTAAGATCTCTATCTTATGGTTGTGTCAAGGAAATCGATCATGAATAGTCAATAAACAAGAAATTGAAAAGTATATAAATTAAAGACATTATAGTATACTTTGAAAGTGGGTGAAATATTCTTGAGTTGAAATTGAATCCACATCTATTGTGTTCACAGTTAGATACTGATATATTACGTCACGCCTACTAAATTATTATTTTACCTTCATGATGGACCCCGCACATAGTAGAGCACACAGAGGGAACCTAGTGGCACTGCGTTCTTCAAGCAGCGTAGTGTTTCCAAATCTTGTTATCAAAGCGGGAAAATGAAAATAATCATTCCACGAAGTAGAAATCGCACACATAGCCGTACAGTTAGCTTGGACTCAAATTAGTTAATTAAAATTCCAGTCTCCGTATAACTAACAGCATGGTGACCTTACACGCCATATGCGCGGGTCGACGGCGTGGAAAACTATACCAGAGATAGGTACGCTACCTTGTCGTTTTACGATTTGGATCCCATTTAATACGATCCCTTTTTTCATACATTCTTTAGTATCATTTAATTTTATATCAAATTTTAGACATACTGTCTATATATGGCATATGAAATCTAGTGTTAATACATTTTCCTTCCAAATTTTAATACAAGAAAACAACTATATTCATGTAATACATAAATACTTGAGCTCGTCGTGGCTCAGCGACATAACATAACGAATTATTGACTCAACGTTTGTGGGTTCAATTCCATTTCCTAACACAGAAGAAACTAATGCGTCTCGCGACAAATGTCTCAAAAAATTGGCAGTACATATGGAACGGAGTGTATTAACTAGATTTCTTTGTTCGATGTGGAGGACTAAGCGTTAAGCAAAAAAAAAACTTTCATATTGATTTTAAATTGGAAACATTTTCATTGGTTTGAAATAATCTTACGGATTAAGCACACATTTTCTTTTTTTAACATTTTTCAAAGTATTATTCCATTTCCACTTAGGAAAGAAAAACACTTATTTAGAACCGACCTGGTCGGTTTTTTTATACGTTTTCTAAATAAGTACACATTTTCTTGTTTGTTTTCATACAATATGCTATCAAAAATTATTTGAGCTGTCCATTGATAAAAGGAGGAATAATTTCAAAGGCACCGAAGTGTAAAATCGCAGTGACGGGTTTTCCAAACGGGAAATATCTGATATGGCTGCAAAAAATTTTTTGATACGGACTTTTTTTTTATTTTTGCTATGCATATTTAGGTTAGGTTGCGTTTGATTTATTCGTTTTTTGTTATAGTATATGAAAATATTCGGTTACCTTTATTTTTCATACTTCACATATAATCATTAGTGTTTTGCATTTGCAGCTTCACGCTTAAAGTTATGATTCCTTTAGTCATGCTCCCAATTTTTAAGACATTGCGTGCTGAGTGGCGGAACTCAACGCCGCTCCTTGTATTTTACCAGATTATATATTATAATTATATATAATTTATTACACCAAGTGAACAGCAACGACTCTATGACAACCGCATCGCAGGTCAGAGGTGGAGAGATCAGAGGTTGTCCCACTGTCTACGCCACGGTGGATAGAGAATGAGCTAAGGACTTTTATTTTCAAATATACAGTGGCAGAAGCGTGTGACTGCAAACGCCATGGTTGTTGGTCCGATTCCCACTTAGGGAAATGAATTGTTATTTATTAATATTTTCATTTTCTCACTCTGGCCAAGTGCGGCGTTTAATTCCGCTACCCAACACGCAGTGCCTCATCCGACGGAAAGTGGGGAATGGAGGTCCCCTCTGCGAACCCAGTGTTTTTGTTTTTCATAAATGAAAATATTTTTAATACAACCATCGCGATATCCAAGAATATTAAGGAAAATAACTTGTACTATAATATCATATGGGAAATAAAAAAGCTGTTATAGAAATAAACAAGTCACGTACAGTCTGACACTGACGGCCTGACTGGCAACGATCCTTGAGGGGTCAACTCCCAATTGGGAGATATATTTATTCAATTACATATAATGGCAAAATATATTCTTTTGATATTTAGCTCAAAATAATATAAAATCTATTTCATAAAAAAAAAGAAACTTCTGAGCATATTATGAATTTGACCTTTTTGACCCTGTATGAAGTGAATTTTATTACACCTAATGAAAAAATTTCGAGCTCTGTGTAGCGACGAAATGAAAATGAATTCTTTACCTAGAGTGGGAATCGAATGCACAACCATCACGTATACAGTCATGCTGTGCCGTTGTGTCACGACGGTTGTATTTACATATATTATTACTCGTCAGTAAATCGAGTTCTATCTATTAGTGAAAGCCACATTAAAAGCCAGTCGTGGTGCAGGGGGGTTCTTTAATTGGTTAGTCGGAGGTCTATAATTCAATTCCAACGTCGATCAAATATTTGAATATTGATATTTGTTTTCCATATATTCTATACAAAATTTATTTATAGATTAACATTAGAACAGTGTCTATCTGTAAACGTGATAGTTGTATTTCGAATAAGAAAGTAAAAAAATATATAAACTATAAATTCACCAAAGTTCATACAAGATATATTAATTAAAATCAAAAATTAAGTCAGCTTCACGCTGTATCCTGCACACGGTAAGGTAGGCAGAGGGAACCTAGAGTAAAGACACTCCGTTCTCCACTTTCTGTCAAATTTTAAAAATATCACTTTCCACCGAATTCTGGAGACATTGCATGTTGAGTGGCGAAACTCAACGACGCTTTTGCCTCGACACCAGAGCGAAAAAATGAAAATATGACTGTTAATAAATATTTCATCTTCTCGAGTGGGGATCGAACCCACAGCCAGTCGATTTACACGCACACTTTATGCCCCTGCGCCACGACTGGCCTCAGATATATTAATATAAGAATAATAAAAAATATTTTATTATTATAATTTTCATTATTAATATATATAAAAAAAAATAACTCGCAAAACACTAAATCAACAAAGAAAATATAAGGTATTCAACGTTCGTTTATTTAAATTTCATATCTGCTAGAGACACTGAAATATTAAAGCGCAGCTGAAAAATACCTTGTAGTATAAAATACTTATTAATAATAATAGTACTTTACTAGATTACATCAAACTTTTTATTATAATTAGAAATGCGATTTCACAGGCACGTCATAACATTCTGTTGGTTTTTGAGACGTTGTTTATTGAGTTCAGGCGGAGCTCAACGCCACGCTTTAGGTTTTTTTTTACAGAGCTATAGAGGCCTTTAGACTTTAGACCTGAAAACACTGCAGCACAACCTATGGGCCTACCTATTCCATATTTCTGTTGCGCGCTGCCTACCAGAACATGAAAATGATTTATTTTTTCTAGTGATAATCGTATTGACAATCACAACGTTTACAGTCAAAATTAACACAATAAAATAAATGATCATTTCAATTAAGTTTAATTAAGATTTTAGTGAAAGGTTCCATTACCTACTGAAATACACTTCAAATGTAAAATGTGTTTCTGAGACCTAAAATATTAATATGGCGCAGTGCCTAATTGTGGCGCAGGGTGTGGGTTCAAGTTCTACGGAGGAATGAAATATTTTTTCGATTTGGTAATAAGACAAAGAGCTACGCTACTCAACATTAGGTTCCCTCTGTGTGTGAAGCTAAAATAAATTATCTACTTTAATTTGTTATTTAAAGAAAAAATTATAGATATTATAGATAGTTATTAAAAATATTATAGATAATTATAGATAGTTATTAATGGAGTATTATCTTTTGCCCAAATCAAATCCTTTGTTTTCACCATATTCTTATTACAAAGCGCGGCGTTGAGTTCCACTATTATGTCTTAAAATTTTCAGTCTAAATTTCAATAAAAACTGGTGTTTAAAGAAAATAGTGTAGAAAAGGAAATCAAAGTCCATAGTAACGAAGTTGCGGTCGGCCACTGGTCATCCGTAAACCGTCACGTCATCCGTCTTACAATGTCTTCAAAATAGGCAAAAAGTAGAAACGCTATCACGGATCGCTGAGTTGGTTGATCCCTCAGAAATAAATAGCAGGAAAGGCAGTGGGAACCTGGGAACTTAGCGTTAAGATACTCCATTCTCATTAAGACACTACCGTTACCACTTTAAACTGAATTCTGGAGGCATTGCGTGTTGAATGACAGAACTCAACGCCGCGCTTTGCCTCGTTACCAGAGCAACAGAATTGAACCTACAACCAGTCGTATTCACAGTTGCACGCTTGTGCCCCTACCCCACCGCAGGCCAAAGTTTTTATTGTTATTTATTATATATTTATATTTTAAATACAAAAGATACTTGAAAACAAAAATAAAAATGGTCCGTGACACACTAAAATTGTAAAGACAAATAAATTAAATTTAAAATAAAAAAAACCAAGAAAAAAAAAACAAATTAATGAAAAAGTTTTACTTAAAAAATTAATGAGAAAATAAAGTTAGCAACCAAATTATAAGTTCGCATCAGAAAGATCGCAAATACCCAGTAATTTTCAGCTTCAGCGGTCTGCGTAATGTTGGAACGACAAATATATACTTATATTATTATATACTTTTAAACTGTTTCTTCTGGTTAAATGTGCTAATCTCAGAAACTACTGATTCGAATTAATTTTTTGTTTGATTTGTCTTGGATAGTCCAACCTACCTTTATTATATAACGTTCATCGTTTCTATGGATACGTCGTAAGTACAGCCTACGACCTAGAGCTGGGCTTCCCAATCTTTTCTTGATCAGGGACCACTTTGTAGGTATAATAAAAATAAATTAATAAATAAACAAAAAATAATAATTTCAAAGTCAAAAGTTAATAAAAAATCTGACTTTTGTATGATGGGTTTTGTGAATTTTTAAGTAAATATTAAAAATCTATGAATTTCATAGTATATATTAAATTTAAATGTCAAAATATTTTATATTTTTCTAGTAGGCAGACTTTGCTCAAACATCAAAATTTTATATCATTCGCGGACCATATTTTAGCTGCTGCGGACCACTACAGGTCCACGGACAGTGGTCCGTCAAGCACTACTCTTAATTTTTCTATCAGCTTCCCGCTGTATCCCGCACACAGCAGGGTAGGCTGAGGGAACCTAGTATTAAGACATTTCGTTTCCCACTTTCTGCCGAATTCTGGAGGCATTGCGTGTTAAGTGGCAGAACTCAACGCCGCGCTTAGTTAGCCTCGACACCAGAGCGAAGATATGGAAATATACATTTTTGTAAATATTTCATCTCCTCGAGTGGGGATCGAACCCACAACCAGTCGGTTTTACAGTCACACTTCGAGCCGCTGCGCCACGACTGGCCTCACTACTCTTAGTCATTTCTATTTAACCATGCGAGCCTCCGATTCGGCAGAAAATGGGGAACTCAGTGTCGTAACACTAGGTTTCTAGGTTCCCTCTGCCTATCCTGCTTTGTGATACAGCGTGAAAGTAAAAAAAACCATGGAAGTGAAGTCCTAGATGAAAGCTAGTTTATTATATAACTAAGTTGTACCGCAAAGGCTCGTTACGCCGGATTTTAGCAACCACTATTAGTTGATGCTATTCAGTTGACCATTTGAGAGTAATTTGTGGTCGCTCTTTCAAATTGTATGTAGTACATTGTATTACACCCGAAAGTTTGCAAATATAACATTCGATCACAATTTAGGCCTTTTTAAGGCAATTTAGTGACAAATATAAGCAGAATTTATGTATAAATTCTGAATTAAAACTAGCTAAATGAATAAATGCCTAAATATTGACCCTGAATGGTTATCGAACCCATGATCTCTTTAGTTTAGTAGTATCTAAATCAGTTTAATTTTTTTTCCGTTTATGCGGATCGCGCTAAGCATCGTAAATCAAGTCTTGAGTCTCTCACGTTCCCTACTCTCCGTCCAATTTTTCGAGACATTGCGTATTGAGTGGCGGAAATTAATACCGCGCTTTTCAAAGTAGTCAAAGCCAAATTATAATACCCATGCAAGCAACATGCTATACTTTAATAGTAGATAACAGGTAATACATGGTCTTACTTAGTAACTATACTTGTAATTTTGACAACATACAAAAGAAAAATAATATATTTTTTTCTGTTTTGACCATATTGAAATAAACACTAAAAAGAAAAAAAAATGTACAGTGGCGCACTGGAACAGCTTCTGACAGTAAACGTGGTTGCTGGTTCAGTCTCCATTCGGGAGATACACGTAAACTATTTTCGTTCCCACGATATAATAAGGCAAAGTAAGGCGCTATGTGTCAGTAACTTATATGAACCTCTAGAATGGACGGAGTGAAAAGAACGGAGTGTCATAGCACTAGATTTTCTCTACATACATGGATAAAACAAAAAAAAGTAAAAAATGATAAACATCATTGAGCCGAAAGTGGAGAACGTGAAGTTACTAAAACAAATAGTCAATAACTTTCTCTGTAACAAAATCACTCTTTAATTGGAAAAAAAATAACCAAAATGTCAAACATTAAACGTTTGTTGTTGTATAGAAATGTGGTTTGCTTGTTCACCGATTGCTTTATATTGGATATTAATCATTTAATTAAAATGCTTTGTTACATTTTGATTACATCTCACATAAAATGCAGTTAATTAATTTGTTTCACTTTACTAAAATTTTAGTTCTGTTTTACTTAATAGCCAATCGGGGTTTATTTTTAAAAATTAGTTTATATGTGTAAGCTTTAAGAAGGATACAAGAGATATCGGTTTCCAACTAAAAAAAATCGGTCAAGTCCGAATCGGACAAGCCCACCGAGGTTTCCGTACCAATTTCCTGTAGTTGTAGGTCAACGGGTAGTATAATTTACAAAAGTTGACAAACTTAAGTTTGCTGGCTTATGCACTCATTTTGTATGAGTCTATATTTTTTTATGAAATACCAAATTTTTTTTCAATGTCTGTAGCGTAAGTTCTCACTTCGTGCCAAATTTCATAACTGTAGTTGAAAGGGAAGTACCCTATAAGCGGTTTTTATTACGCGGCGAATTTTGTACGATGCAGTATAAACAATGCATAAATCTTTTGATTGCGTTGACTTGGAAGCTTCCACGTGATCTCGAGATTAATGATCCTAATAAACAGACAAATAATATCACTATATTAAATAATAATCCTATAAGGGTTTTGTTTTTTCCTTTTGAGGTGCGGAACCCTAAAAATATACAATACAATATATATATACAATCTCTCACTATAACTCACATAATAAAAACATTTCATTAGATTTACTTTGTATCCCGAACACAGCAGGGTAGACAGAGGGAACCTGGGAATATAGTGTTAAGACACTTATTTCACTTCTGTTGCCGAATTCTCGAGGCATTGTGTGTGGACTGGCAGAACTCAACGCCGCGCCTCGTTACCAGAACGAGGTAATGAATATATTAAAAGTTTCATTCCTCGAATGGGAATCGAACCCACAATTGTATTGTTAACAGAACGCACGCTTGTTCCCCTGCATCGCAACGGTTTCTAAAAATAACGAAACCTTACAATTTCCTGTTAACCCTTTGATTCAATAAAAGTAGGTGAACAACATCAAGTCGATAGATGAATGTCGTTCGTCGTTCAGACATTCATCAGGACGGACCAAGTCATCTGTCAACTGCCATTTGGATCACTGATCGCAGTAGGAAAATTGAATTTTGCTGATATTTGCCGAAGAGTGATGATCCAATTTGGTATGTCCTAAGTAATACTATTTTTTTAGCTTCACCCTGTATCCCGCACACAGGAGGGTAGGTATAGGGAACCTGGGAACCTAGGGTTACGACTGGAAACATTGCGTGATCTCAATGCCGCGTTATGCCTTTATTTCCTCGATTCGTGTTTACAGTCTTAAGCTTGTGTAGTAAGTAATAGTATAGTAAGTATAATTATTGAGCATGTGTGTTTATCACCTTTTCTCTCCTAAGCGGCTGGATATATTTAAATTAAAATTAGTGTATATATTTTATTAAGTTTTGGATGGTTCGAATTATATCAGTGACTCTTGTTCAATTTTGTTATAATCGATAAGCTAAGCTACAAACCATGCATGTCATGTTTGTAGCAGTGACGCTACTTTTCCCGGTAATCAACTCAGCAGAAAATAATTATTTATCAATATTCTTCGTAGATAAATTAATTAAACTAAATAAAGAACTTCTTTTTTGTATTAAATAGTATTTTTTGTGTTAAATTAGACACACTTGCGACCCTGCGCCACAACTGGCCTCAGAAATCCAAACTTATATTATAAATTCGAAAGTTACTCTGTCTGTCCGTCTGTGACACAATCACGGCCAAACCGCTGATTTGATTGTGATAAAATATTATATAGATATACTTGAGAATCTCGGGATGAACATAGGCTATTTTTTCCCCTCAAATTTGTAATATTCTCGATATATATGATTAAAATACTTTTCTATTTGATATGTATTTTTTTGTTTGACATATTAATTACAACCGTCGCTAAGAAAACATCTTCCTAAATGCTTAAATAGCTTGCGTTGATTCAACTTTTGATACAAATCAAAACAATATTCTACAAAATAATATTCTCTAATAAATCTGTAAAAAAGTATTCAAAAGGCCATGTTCAATCTCCTTTTAACTTTGATATGGTTATCTGCCATTTATTATTAATACATATTTTTCTTTGGATCTCTTCGCTTATTCGAGTAGTAAATTAGTTAGATTTTTTTTATTTATTTATTTGGTTTGGTTAAGTTTTGTTTTATGCTAGTACTATATTTCGTGTTACTTTTAATTTTACTACTACTTTTTAATACGTATTTTACGTTGATAATATTGATTTAATATAGCTGGTAAGGATTTGTTTTTTTTTATATATTTTTTTGATTGCGTTTACTTATTATTTTTTGTAAATTTTAAATAGGGGGGCTATTATGTTAAAAATCAATAATTTCCTTTACTTATTTTACTTATTTTGTTTGTTCATTTCAATTACTCATAAATATATTTTTTCTAATATTAAGAATTTTATTTCTGTAACTTATATCTACATATTATCCTTTTACGACTTATATTGATTATATTTACGTATATTTAGGATATATTTTCTTATTATTCCCATTGCAAGCTGAAAATAAATCCATAAATATATTTAATAAATATTTGCATAGTTCTAGCGGGCGAAGCCGCGCGGGTCCGCTAGTGGTTAGTAAAACAAAAGTAAAAATATACCTGCATACACAACGACCACAATATTACGGCTTTTCGGCCCTAAATTTATAACTGAATTTTGCACATTGTTATAATAAAATGAATATTTTAACAAATCGCTATTGATGAATTGTTTGTGTAGCATTCGTTATATGGAAATAGCTTTATTTTGCCATCGTTGTCCCAGTTGATATAGATGTTGCCAGTTCAATTTTTAGTTTCCCATTTACAGCAGGGTAAGCGGAGGAACCTAGTGTTAAGACACGCTGCTCTCCATTTTCTCTTCGATTTTTGAGATATCGCAGGTGTTGAGTGGTGGCAATTAACAGCGCACGAATCGTTTCCAGCGAGTAAACGAAAATATTAAATATTTAATTTCTTCAAGTGGGAATCGAAAACATAACCTGTCGAGTTTACAGTCGCATGCTTGGGCTCCAATACATTTATATTTAACAAATAAAGAAAAATATTTTCTCACAAAATTAAATTATTTTTCCACGGTACCGGTGTTACTGTGTTTAAAAATTCTATTCTGCCTCTATTTCAATATTTTTGATGCGGAAATAAAATTTTCAGGTCAACATACGACCCATTTTTAAATTGATGCCTTACTCAAATAATATTGTATTGGAAACCAATTTGTGCCTCCTGTTCCTTTTAATCTATACTGCATATAGTGTAAATAATTTAGATTTATTGAATTTTAACTTGATACGAAAAAGGTTATCATCTATACTAAAATTGTAAAGCTGAAGAGTTTGTTTGGTTGACCGCGCTAATCTCAGGTACTATTGGTTCTTATTTAACATTTTTTGTTTTACATAATTCACTTATATTAAGTCGCGTTAATAGATTTAGTTACCCGAGTAGGACCCTTATTAAGTGTAAAGTGTTATATACAACTCTTAGAGTGATAAAACTTGAGACGCAGGTTGAATTTATAAACTGTATATCTAAGAATGAAATCGACATCTCAAGATCGATCTTAGATATAAGTTCTATTTGAATACGAGCCTTAGTCATTAATATTAGACCGTTCGGGTGAAACCACAAATAAGAGAAAATGCTTCACGCTGTATCTTGTATATACACAAAAGCAATTTAATAAAAAGTCACTCCGTTCCCCACTTACCACCTAATTTATGAGTCATTGCATGTTGAGTGGCGTAACTGAACGCCGCGCTTTATCTGATACTAGAGCGAGGAAATGAAAATAATTCATTCTCGGGCTAGGAATCGAACCCCTAACCGTCAGATTTACAATCAGACACTGTTAAATAATATACCGCATAGTTGTATAAAATCAATTCTAGTGGTATTAATGAAATGTAATTTATTTATAGGAGCCTCATACTATATAAATAACATTATACAGTTCGTTGAAGCTGAAAATTAAAATGTACGAGTATTCGTTGTCGTCTCGATGTGTATACCTAATGATTACTAATATAAATGTATGGGATATGTATGAGTTTCATACAAATATCATGTTTAAAGTCATTCAATTAATGACCCGATTTGTATTTTTTAAGGGAACCTAGTGTTAAGACACTCCGTTCCCCACTTTCCGCCGAATTCTGGAGGCATTGCGTGTTGAGTGGCGGAACTCAACGCCGCGCATTGCCTTTGCTTTGCTTTATACATATATAAAATATTATAAATAATATTAAATATTTAATTTCAGAGGAAATTGATTTATTCGTGTATTACATTACAAAAAAACGTTTTATAGGAGATATCCTATTTTTATTGAGACTTAATTGCTCAAATAAAGATAAGCAAAATTATACAAAATAAGCAAAATGGAGGCGAAAATATAGCATCGCGTGATAATAAATCCAACTGATATAATGTAATAGCTAACAAAATGTTGCTACAGTAGGTACGAGCAGGTATATTGAAGAAACGAGCAAATGGTGTAATATTTGTGAACTAATGATACGACAAGATGGCGCAGTGGAACAGTATAGAACGATGGTTTTGGGTTCGATTTGTGCTAGGAAATGTATAAAACTTTTTAACATTTGTTGCTGGCTCTTCTGTGTAGAACTGGCTTTCTAGCCGGTTGTAGTTCTTTTGACATGTTTAAGTTCAAATATTTTGCGTAACCTCAGTTTGTTTAGACAAAGCACGGCGGTGGGTTACGTCGCTTAGCGTAATTTGTATTAGTTAGGAGGAATATCGAAAACCGTGTGATACATTCATATCACTTTCCTCGTTTCAAATTGCTTTGGGAACACTTGGTTCCCACCGCCTACCCTGTTATGTGCGGGATACAGCGTGAAGCTAAAATACATTTATTAATATAATCGACAAATAATGACACAAAAGGTAATGTGAGAAATCAGATATCGTTTTATACTGCGATGATACAGAATAAAGGTGCGAACAAACATCGTATATTAGATAACATGTATTGAAAATCCCTTAGTATTTTTGTATCTTTCGACTCTGTGACTTGTTATATATGTGTTTTTTAATTTAGATGTATTGGGTTCGATTTCCGCGTGAGGTAATTGTTGTTTTTTATAACATTAGACTTCTACTACTATTAATTGTTAACTACCTAGCTAACTACTTTGAGCGCTACATCGATATTTTTCCCGTTTTTTTATTTCTTATTAAAATAGGTTTTGTAAGTAGGATTTCCGTACATTACAAAATTAAATTAAATTAATTAAAAGTCCCTAAGTAGATCAAAAAGCAATATCACGACAGGATTGCGTCGATAAGGACGGTACAAATTAATTTAATTTAAAGTGGAATTCAATATAGCGTTTCAAGTTAAAGAAAAAATATACAAGTTATTTAATTATTCAGACAGAATTCGGCAGAAAGTGGGGAACGGAGTGTCTTGACACTAGGTTCCCTCTGCCTACCCTGCTGTGTGCGGGATACAGCGTGAAGCAGATTTTTTTTTAATTATTCAGAGACGAGACAATGTCTCTCACATTGTATACGGCGTCGAGTTTCGCCGCTTTTTAGATTTTTTTAAAATCTACACCAGAACTTGAGGATAAGTGGAAGAATTTTATTTTTTTATATAACTACAGCAACAAAGCGAATATAAGAGCCCGTTCAGATGACTAGCGTTCAAAGCGCGTTTTGATAACGCGCATTTACAACTACAAACATTTGATTTAGGCCGTACAATACGCTTAGTAAAGCGCGTTTTGAACGTCATTTCTGTATAGCAATACAGAAATGACAATTAGCGATTAGCGATTATTCCGACAGGAACTTAAAAAGACTAAAGGGCTTTACATAATTTAATTCTTACTAGTAAATTATGTACTGGCTTTCAATCAGTTTGTGTGACAAAATTGGGTGAACCCAATATCTCCGTCTTCTGTCGCGTTGTTTCTGCCGTCTAAATAAAATCGACGTAAATTGTTTCTGAGGCCAGTCGTGGCGCAGCGGCACGAAGTGTGAGCTCTAAAGAAGAAAGATTCCACATTATATCTATATATAATGTGGAATCTTTCTTCTTTCGTAATATTCTAGGCCAGGATAGTTAGAGCAAGTTCACATGATAAATATTTGTATACTGTTCACATGACACGCACTTGTCAGACGTTGAACGCGCTTTGCTGCGGCCGCCAAGGTTCAGTGGAGTTCTTACACTTGTCGAAGATGGACGTTGAAACAATGTACAAATCAAATCAGCTTCACGCTGTATCCCGCACGCAGCAGGGTAGGCAGAGGGAAGCTAGTGTTAAGACACTCCGTTCCCCACTTTCTGCCGAATTCTGGAGACATTACGTGTTGAGTGGCAGAACTCAACGCTGCGCTTTAGTGATAGCACTAGGCTGATGCCGAGCACATTGTGCTTCACTGAGATGACTTGGAGCAGAGTCTCGATCGTTTACTTCCACTGTCCGAGCTCGTCTCTCTTCCTAACTAAATTCGAAATAATTCTTTGGATTTGGATTACGTTCTAGAAACGAATTGCTGTTAGTTATTCTATACTGACAGACAGGTCTTTTGACAAACTATAAAAAATAATTGAAACTTTTTTGATAATAAATTGAAATTTTTTTGATTAATTATGTTTCTCAAGGTATTTTTATAACAAATCTGTCATTTACTTGGTTTCACCCGGAAATTTAAGATTTTAAATATAATCTTTTTTTTTTTGGATTTTATTTTAAATCACAAATTTAGGATGATTACAGGTACTTTATTAGGTTTTTGACACAGTCAAACAGAAATTTTTGAAATTTAAAATCTAGGTAGTCTAGAACCCAGTGTCAAGATACTCCGTCCCCCATTTTCAGCCGATTTTCACGAAGTTACGTATTGAGTGTCGGAACTCACCGTCACATTTCTTGTACCAAATTGTGACAAAAATATTTTTCAAAGCAAAAACAACATTTAAAATATACATTTTCAAATACATCAGATAGTGGAGATATTTTTAAAACAAAATCAACCCACACAAAGCGGAATGAATTTCATTTTTAAATAAATACAACGATGTTTTGTTTAAAATATTTAAAAAAAATGTTAGAGTGCAATTTTTGCATGCAAATAACTGGATATCAAAGTTTAATAATTGAACAGACAGTACAGAGTTTTTGGGAAGGTACAGGTGCAGTGTCGAATAAAAAATATTGTTTATACTATTTTTAATGACTACATGTTCCTGTCGTACGTCTGTACACGTGATAGTAGTGGGTCCAATTCTCTTTGTTTTCAAATTATTTTAAGTCCCTCTCGATACATAATGTCTCTTATGTGTATGAGAACGTGGAGAAAAGAGGGTTGCAGAACTAGATTTTCTCTGTCGATAAATGCGAGATATGCGCCAATATAAAAAAAATGCCTAAAATAAAAAAATAGGTCCAATGTTCGTTTTTGGTGCCCATTCCAATGAAATTGGAAAGTGCACGGCCAGACTCGCACGCGCGTTGGTGTAGATTCAATTTTAATTTTTTAACAAAATTTGTATTATTACCACTATTTGTCTATCTAACTACAGCCTTTAAATCGTGGAAACATGGTGGAATAACATATGTCTTTGTATACTTTCACATCCATATATACATATGTAAGTACTAGATATGACCTGCGGCTTCGTCCGCGTGTAAAAAATAATAATAACTAAGAGCTAAGCTAGAATTCACAAAGCAAAAAACAAAGAAAAATATTTTCTCATTTACAACCGAAATTAATGGGTTCAACCAAACCTTTAGGTTTTATTTCTAGAAAGTAATAATTTTTAGAAGCAAACAATCAAAAGGACCATACATTGTGACCTCCCCATACAAACATGTAGAATATTGCGTTATATGAGTACGTACATCGTACACTACAAAGCCTGAGTTCTAGACGATTGAAGTGAATATTTTAGAAGGCCTAGCTTGGCTAGTGCCTGTTAAGATAGCTGAGATTGCGTTATGTATAGTGGAGCTGGCTAAAATAACATTTTTTGATGTTTCTTACAAAGAAATCTGTGAAATAATGATAATAAAGTTATGGATATGTGTGAAAAAGTTGAAGTGGTGGTGGGTTCGATTTGCACTGAGAAAAAAAATAATATTAAAAGAAATTGGTGGCTGGCGTTGGAGTATAGTGAAAGGAAATAATAGATTTTACGTAAGAAAAATAACTCGTTTTGAACTCCCTTAGCCTAAGTTTTACACAACATTTAGATGGAAATTTAGTAAAATAAATAATACCATGGAGGTAAGGGGTCCGGATAGAATGACTGCAGAGTTGTATCAAACTGAAAATCAGCTTCACGCTGTATCCCGCTTTCCGTTACCCACTTTTCGCCGAGTTCTGGAGTCATTGCATGTTGAGTGGTGGAACTTAATGCCGCGCTTTGCCTCGACACCAGAGCGACGAAATTAACATATAAATGTAAATAAATATTTCATTTCCTTGAGTGGGTATCGAACCCACAACCCGTCAATTATACAGTCACATTTTGTGCTCCTGCGCCACGATTGGCCTCGAAAGATGCATCAAGTTTTAATGAACTATGGTATATTTTAAATTATAAGTAACTTAAACTTAACTTAGCTTCACGCTTTATCCCTAGCGGGGTAGTCAGAGAGAACGGAGCGCCAAACGCTACAGTCTCTACATACCTCTTGCGCCTCGTCCACTGTCATCAACCTCTTCATAGATGCCCTCCGGGGGTCCTCACGCTTTTTACGTGACCTTCCTCCAGTATTTTTGATACTATGTTTTCGAAGGTCAACCGAGGTCTCCCCCTATCTCTCTTACCACTCACTTTTCCATCATAATTTTTTTTTGCCATTCTTTCATCACTCATTCGTTAGACGTGCCCAAACCAGCTGAGCTCGTTCTTCTTCATTCTCACCATGACATCCTCGCTAGTATCTGCCATTCTGTGTATAAATTATAAGTAAATATAAAAAAAAATTGATAAGTGTCATTCATTTTTGTCCCATAATATAGCAAGTATTATATACATCTGGCTCCGTAGGAGAGTATTTAAGTAGTGGGTTCATTACTACTGCACACAAGGTGTGGCATAGATTTCTGCCCCTTACCTTACAATGTCTTGAAAATAAGGCGAAAATAGGGTACGGAGTGCCTTAACACTAGGTTCCCTATGCACATCTTGTTTCCGCGAAGAGCTAAAAATTCGGTGAATATACATACATAATTATTAGTAATTGTCTTCAGCTCTTAAGGGCGCTCGAAAATTTAAAGGCACTCTTACTTGTGAATTTTTTAAGACCTACTTAAGGTCTAGAGAACACCTGCCGTAAATACGAAACGAGGCGTTACGACAAAATTATATACTAGATGTGTCTAGAAATATATGAAATTTGCATTTTTTTTTATTGTACTATGTGTGTGGTTATATCTATAATTAATAACTATATTATATTATTTTGTATATTTTCTTTATATTTTATTTTGTATATTTTAGCTCAGAAAGAGAACAGAGAGTTAGATATCAATATGTAACTAGAAAATTAAATATCAGTTTTTTTTTGTATTTATTTCTATGCATAAGTCTGTGCTATAATTTTATTATAATTGAAAAAATATAATAAATATTTACCGGGATACGGTACCTATACCACTCAGGGAAAGATATATTGTCACTTTCGCTCTGGTGACAACACAAAGCGCGAAGTTCAGTTCCACCACTAATCACACAATGTCTCGAAAACTGAGCGGAAAAGTTGGAGACGGAGTGTCTTATCACTACGTCATCTCTACCTACCCTACTATATTTGGAATACAGCCTGAAACTAAAAAAAAAGTATAATTGACATACGTTTAGGCCTACAGATAAATATTTCAGTGTTGAATTCGAAATATTAATAAAAACAAGAAAAGAATTGGATGTTTCAGATAGGGAATTACATAAATATATGTATGAAGGTTACCTTTAAGTACTCTTTAGATACAATGTTATTGAGTTTAATCCTGTAATTTTGAATTTTTATTTCGAGTCACTTGCTCTATGTGACAGAATTATTTCATTATTACGCCTACTCAGTTGAGATAAGCAAATATTACCCCAAACGGAAATCGAACTCACAACCATTCAAGCAAATATTTTCCATTTCTCCCTCTATATTTTTGATGTAATCGAAAATACATCATATAAAAACACATTTAAAACACACATATTACAACGAATTTCATATAAAATTTAATGATTCGTTATATTAAAACGAAATTACCAATTATATTAAATAAGGTTAAATTCAAACCAATGTATGTACCAATGTATGGCCCATACATATAAAGCATAATATATGTATGTATGGTCCAAAGCTACAGCATATGCCGCCTTGTTATAAACGGTGTGCGGTCGCGTAATGTATACACTTGCGAATTAAATAACATTTTATAGTCGATGCGACAATAATAGGTTTGGAGTGAAGCCGCAGTTTTACATTTTACAGCGTTTTAATCCTATTTATGGGGCTGATTTTATGTTTTTCGTTTTATGTAAGTAAGGTATTGTCTCATTGTCTACGTACGTAACTGAACGCCGCGTTTTCTCTTGTTACCAGAGCGAGGAGGCGGAATAATTCATTTGGTTGAGGTGGTTTTCCCAGTTCCGACTGCGCCATAACGGCCTCATTTCTTTAAAAATAAGTATATAATACTTATTATTAGTATAATTTACGTCACGTTTATCTACATTTATCCCTTGTCATAAAGATACACATTTTTAAATTTGCTAAATAAATATTTTTCTCATCTCTCAAAAGAGAATCGAACCCGTAATTTTGTCATCATAATTCTTTATTTAAAAAAAAAAAAAAATAAATTAGCTTCACGCTGTATCCCGCACACATCAGGGTAGGCAGAGGGAACCTAGTGTTTAGACACTCCGTTCCCCACTTTCTGCCGAATTCTGGAGGCATTGCGTGTTGAGGGGCAGAACTCAACGCCGCGCTTTAACCTCGACACCAGAGCGAAGAAATGGAAATATAAATTTAAGTAAATATTTCATCTCCTCGAGTGGGGATCGAACCCACAACCAGTCGGTTTTGCAGTCACACCTCGTGCCGCTGCGCCACGACCGGCCTCAAATTCTTTATTTCCTATTAAAATATTCAATAATTAAAAGATTTTCTATTAAACTGAATTTTCTTATATATCAAAAGTCACTTCCGTTAATATACTATCCGTTTCACGTCAGGTCAGAATCGCAATCTGGTAAAGTGCTTCGTAGGTTACGAACCTGTGGGACTATTGTTACTTTTTATGTATGGATGTATGTATATGTATGGGAATAAACTTGATACGAGATGCGTCTTTTTGCTTGGTATACGTAAATGTTATTGTCTCTTGTTTTGATAGCATGTGCTTTTGATTATAAAGAATTTAATAATGTCATTATTTATGTGTTGAACAAGATAAAGCGCGGCGTTAAGTTACACCACTACAAACGTAGGGTCTTGTCTTGTAAATTGGGAGGAGCAATGTTGAACGAACACTAGGTTCCTTTTGCTTCCCTGCTATATGAGTGATGAAGCGTTGGAATCTACTGTTAAGACAGTCTGTTTTTCTTTTGATTCCATTGTCGTTCTCCTTGCCAGAGTAAATAATTAATGAAGGAAATTAATATACCTAACTAATTCTAACCAGTGAAAATTGAATCCACAACCGTTACGTTTCATAGCCAGAGACCACTGCGCCTGTGCGCCACGATCCAATCACATTATAATATAGTTATTTTAATTATATTTCTTTAGACAGCAAAATACAATACAAACTAATATGTACGAAAGCTTCATTCTCTCAGCCTTTGGCAGAGTATGTGACCTTTTTGACATCTGCCAGTCACATGTATGAGTATGTTAGACGTCGGCAGGTTAACTGAGTTAGTTAGTGGTGAATATTAACTGAGTTAGTTACTGGTGTATTATTAACTGAGATAGTTAGTAGTCTATTATTATCTTGAATGTTATTTTAACTAAGAAAACATTCTAATTTTCTCAAAATTAGTTTAAAAGTATTTGATAGGTATATTATGGTTTATTATTAGTAACTGAAACTATCCAATCGTATATATCAAACCGATATCCTCCTTTTTTGAAATCGGTTGAAAATAGCCAAAATTCGTTTCAAAGAGCGTTCCATACGTTCAAATTACTAGATCTGAAAGCTGTATACACTCAGCTATAGGAGTTATATCGTATGTTTCATGTTAGTGACACGTGTGTCAGATAGGCTAGCTGAGTTGGTCATGTATTGATATTTTAACCAGATTTTATTGTGATTATTTTACATAGCAGAGTAGGTGGAGGGAACCGTATAGTGCTAAGACACTTCATTCGCCATTTCCCGCTGAATTTTAGAGTTCTCGCATGTAAATGGCGGATCTCAACGCCGCACTTTGCCTCTGTACGAAATGAAAAAAATAATATAGTAAATATTTCATTTTTCGAAATCGAATCGAACCCACAATCTGTCGCGTTAATAGTCACACGCTTGTGACCCTGCGCCACGACTGGCCTCCTTAATTTTGAGTATCAATAAGAATTTTCCAATAAAAGTGCTACGAGATTAATTACATATTTTACTTTACGAAGAAATTTAATTTAAATACTTTGGCCAATGTCAAAATACAAAGGAATTCTTTGATGTGCTAAAATAATATAGCTACGGTATACTTTAAGTATACAAATTATACGTAAAATAACAGCTTCGACAGTAGGCAGAGAGAACCTAGTGTAAAACAAACAACGATTTCCGCCGTAGTTTCGAGACATTGCGTGTAGATAAGTGTAACTCAACGCCGCATTTCATGTTGTTCCTAGATCCAGGAAATAAAACTAATTTATTTCCTCCTGTAGGAATCGAACTCACAGCCACATTAAAAGTAAGACGCTATGCTACTGAGTCACGACGCCTTACATAAAGTAGTTTTGTGGCTTAAAATATAAAATGAGCAGAAGATATGGTAGTGAAAACAGACAAACAAATGTACCTGTATTACATTTTGAAATATCCGACTTCGGTATCGACAGTTTTTAATATTCGTTTTTTTTTATAATATGGTGCCGTAGATTTTGGTGGTGGAGAATTTATAACTAAAATTCCCTTGGTCAGTTGCTAAAAAATAGTGCAATAATAAAAATAATGCTTAGAATCCAAATGTAAAGTAAACAGTGTTTCTTATAATACCATTCAATATTATCCTAGAATATAAACTTCCGACTTTTGAGATTATGTATATAGTAATGCCACGCAATGCCTCCATAATTCGCTGGAAAATGGAGAACGGAGTGCCTTAACACTGGGTTCCCTCTGCCTACCCTGCTATGTGCGGGATACAGGTAAAGCTGTTTTTTTTTTATTTTACGTATATAGTAGACTGGGCAGAGGAAATCTAGTGTTAATGGAGTATTCGTTACCGAATTGTCCAATTGTTTTAAATATCATTATAACAATTATGTATATAAGATAAGTAAATAAACTCTAATAAAATGTATTATGCGATAAAAAAAGATATGTAAAGTGTAATACTTACAGGATGAGTGTGTCACAGCACGGTAGAGGTGTACCTGAAATGTAATTTATATTTATCATATAGATATAACGCACGTTCTTAAGACCACATTGAAACTAAAGTCTACATAGAAAAATAATAAGTATTTATAAAGTAAATACGACTCAATAACTTATTTGAGTCTAGAATACCTAAATCACCCCAAAAAGGCCAGTCGTAGCGCAGGGGCACAAGGGTATGACTGTAAGCGTGACTGGTTGTGGCTTCGATTCCCTCGACGAAATGAAATACTAATTTATTAAAATTTATATTTCGACGTCGAGTTCCGCTACACAACACACAATGCCTCCTGAATTCAGTAGAAAGTTGGAGTGTCTTAACACTAGGTTCCCACTGCCTACCCCGCTGTGGGCAGTATATGGCGTGATGCTAATTTTATTTATTTTAAATACCTCCTACCTTTGACTTCAATAAAGATCAAATAAATCTACATAAATCTATCTTAATAATATTCTTAAGTTCTAGATCCAGTCACACCTGCTCACGAAACGCAATCAAAGTTGCCAACTTTAGCAGTCACTAGAAGAAACTCGCAAAGTTGTAGATGAAAAGCTTAAATTGGTTAAGAAACTTTAAATTTACACGTTGATTAAAGGTATTTCTTTACACATTTACTAGTACCTAGTAAACAAAATAAATATCGAAATATTATTTATTAATGAAGATAAATGCTACGGGTTGTGGGTTCGATTCCCAATCGATTATGAACGAGGCGGAGTGCAACGTTGATTTCGCAATGCCTCAATAATCCGGCGGAAAGTGGGAAATGGAAGTGTAATTAATGGAGATCGGAGTGTCTTATCACTAGGTTCCCAGGTCCCCTCTGCTGATTCACCTATAGGCAGGATACAGCGTGAGGCTTAAAATTGCATAAGGAATAAATGAAAATATTAAAAATGTAAAATGCAGAAACGGGCGATACAAAATTGAAAGTGTGTCAAATACGTATTTAAGATTTCGTTCTTAGATAGCTAAGACTAGATTAGACTAGAGTATCAGCTATTGACGAAATCTAGGTTTTTTTAAATACGTAGAAACAATTTAATACTAACAAAATGTACAATTTATTTTATTTATATAATCATTATTACACACTTGATATTATATACACAATAATAATAAAATAATTCATATATGAAAGCTAGGAAATAAAAATATTTACAAATATTTATCAAATATCTCATTCCACCGACCGGAAATCGAACCCGTAACCGTTGATTACAGACACACTAAATGTAATTTCACAATAAATTTAAATTACTTGAAATGGCGTCTAACCAACATCAAAATAAAAAAATGAAAAAAAAAAAATCACCAAAAATATATTAAAATTAGAATCCAACATTAACAAACAAATGAGAAGTTTGTGTTAAGTAAAGAACAAATAACTCAGGAACTCTCGCTATTGTATTTGTATATATATAGCTCTAGTGTTTACTTACAAAGATTGTAGACGGTGATAGAACTTTGTTCTCTTACGTCAGATGCCGACGGCACTGTTGAAATCTTGTGCGATTGTTATATTTAAATGTAATGTATGTTGAGGCCAGTCGTGGCGCAGCGGCACGAATTGTGACTGTAAAACCGACTGGTTGTGGGTTCGATTCCCACTCGAGAAGATGAAATATTTACTTAAATTTATATTTACATTTCTTCGCTCTGGTGTCGAGGTTAAGCGCGACGTTGAGTTCTGCCACTCAACACGCAATGCCTCGAGAATTTGGCAGAAAGTGGGGAATGTCTGAATACTAGGTTCCCTCTGCCTATCCTGCTGTGTGGGGGATACAGCGTGAAGTTGATTAATGCATGTATGTTTGAGGCCAGTTGTGGCGCAGTAACAGAGGCGTGTGCTATATTTAATGTTTTCATTATCTCGCACACTAGGTTCCCAGGTTCCCTATACCTACATCGCTATATGTGGGATACAGCGTGAAGTTAAAAAAATATTTGAATATCTCTATAGTTAGAAGCATTTTTAATTTTGTAAAATAATATAGAGATATTACATATTCTTCCATATACTTCGCTTATTTACTAAAATCGATTGTTAGACGACGTAACTACGTCGCTACAATACTGCGGTTTATCTAGAAAAGGTAAAAGAAAAGAATTCATTTCCCCGAAATTGACCCCACAACCTTCTGCTTTGGATATAGTTACAGCGTTAGGTTCCACACGCTAGTTAAATAAAATATCTTTAAAATACATTAAATGTTCGCTGCTATTGCGTTCTTAAAATACAATGCTGTCTTTAAGGACAATAATTAGAAGCTGATTTTTTTTGGAAGCATTGCGTGTTGAGTGGCGGAATTTAACGCCGCGTTTTGCCTCGACACCAGATTGAAAAAATGAAAATATAAATTAAAATAAATATTTCATTTCTTCGAGTTTTGTAGTGAAGCGCCACACTTTATTTCTCTGCGCCACGACTGGCCTTTTGTCTTTCTGCATATTTATTAAAATGCATTTTTCAGTTATTCCCAACACTTGAAATCACAATGATCTGTCAGCCAAAATTTTACCTTTTAAAGTAACATCTGTTACATTCCATAAACTAAATTGGATCAGCAATCTGAGTGACGACGATAAGGGAAAAATTTAGACCCTAATTTACCTTGTTTGTTGCAAAGGGTACTATCATTTAAGGGCCCAAAGGGATGAAACAAAGACAATTGAGTCAATGCGAAGAAAAACGGCTCCCTCTATTTGCACAGCCCTTGTATGTAACGAGCTTACTACACTGCAGGCCATGTTAAGTGTACACTTATTTTTTTTTAATAATGGTATTTTTTTATAATTATGTTTTTTTATACCACATATAAATGGGCCTACCCATAACCCTAAAGGGAACCTAATGTTAAGACGTGTTGAGTGATAACTTAATCAACGCTGTGGTAGAGCAGTAAAGGCTTTACTTTTTTTGTATAGAAATAATAAAAAATATTTGATTCAAAAAGAATAAATATATGTAGAATGAATAAATAAAATTCTGATATATTATTATATTTATTTTTAAGTTACATGTAATATACGATTCCATTAATGAACCAAAATTAATTATTGGTACGAAGTCCGCATACTGTAAATCTATTCGATTTAGTATTTCCGGGAAATGACTAAGTTTACTGAAACTTGGTTAATTAATATAATTTACTGAAGCTGCAAAGGATAAGCGAGTAATAACCCGATACATAATGTTATATAATGTAATATTGGTATTAATTTTAGGAATAATTGAAGAACAGCGTCTGAATTTGAAAAAAAAGTTGAATTCCCACTCGAGTCACATTTCTGCTCTGCTCAAACAAGACATAGTAAAGCGTTTGGCCACTAAACATGCAATACAAATGTGAAGTTTCGAAAATTGTTGTGGGGGCCTGAGGAACGCAGTGTCTTGTTTGTCCCCCCCCCCCTCCCCTCTCACTACCTTTTTACATGTGAGATGCAGCGTGAAGCTGAAAAAGTGTTAATTTTAAAATTAAGCCGTTCTCTTCTTTGGATATTGATAATTTAGATCTATCTTAAATAATTACTTTAACTACGACTCCCGTCCTAAGTTTTATGAGTATATTAAATAAAATTACCATAAATAAAATGGTCAATTTTCAATTATTTTTATTTTCAAAGAGACAACAAAATATTATTATTATTTATTATTAATATGATATAATTTAATTTTTTTTGTCCCTATTCCGGAAATAAGCTAAATCCATCAACAATTATACGTATAAGTAGGAACAAGCCTATAAGAATTTCGCCATTTGGACAGTTAAAATTTTTATATATTTCTTTAAAATGGTCATGTATTATTTATCAACATTTTAAAAAAATATATAAAAAATAAAATGAGGCCAGTCTAGTGACTATAAAACTAAAGTGTCTGAATTAAGTTCCCTCTGCTTACCCTACTGTGTGCGGGATACAGCGTGAAGCTGAAAAAAATAACTTATTGGTACTATATTTAACAAAATCACAAAATAAACAATACGAAACAAATACTTAATAAAAAAAAATTGGTGAGATTGAACCTACGGCCTCCGTCTTAGAAGTCACAGATTAACCAGTCAAGCTAGCATATTAATAATCAAACATCAGCACATGCGGTTTAAGTCATTTCGTATTCCCTTATTCTGCAAGGCAGTGTATACTCACTTGTTAAGGTACAGTTGTATAGTGACAATTTGTGAGGCAAACATATGGAGATACGTCACGGCTATGAAACGAGCGTATTGTAGCTACGAAATTGGTTATTATGTTTTGATTTATGATATTTTTTTTGTTCAAATGAAATAAATTTGCTTGTGACTTACAAGAAGAATCTGTGAGTAAAAGGAAACGGATGTATGTTTATATCATAAACCAATGAAAGTGTAGTATATTTTTTTTATTATTATTATGTTTGTAAGTTGTTTTTGTATCTTTTAAATGTTCAATAAAGTATATTTATTATTATTATTATGTTTCTCGTTTAGAATTCACGGGTTCAAAAGAACCCGGTCCTTTGGAAGGCTTGCGTGGGGACACAGGTCCAACACGTAGAGGCCCCTTAGAGAATATAAAAATGTTTTACTGTGACGCAACAGCCGGGATCCATCTCTGGGTAACCACAGGTAATTGCCCAGAGATGGTCGCCGGTTAATGCGTAGGAACTATGGAAAATGTGGAAATCTAAACTAGGACTA
>JAATLQ010031791.1:0-12152 GCA_013421005.1 Heliconius erato x Heliconius himera
CTACGTTCAAATTTTTATACGTTTCCTAAATAAGTATTATAACAGTTTACGAAATTAATCTGTATTTTTTTCAAATTAATACGATTATATTACATTTTATTAGTACAGTTAAAAAAATCTTAAAATGGAGCAGAAGATGAAAGCAATGGATAATGTCTTACGTTCAAATTTTTATACGTTTCCTAAATAAGTATTTTTCTTTCCTAAGTGTGGAATAACACTTTAAAAAATGTTTAAAAGAAATGCCTTTTTTTTTACTCCCTAAACGATCGTCCAATTAAATTATAGAGGCGTGCTTTGGGATCAATATCAGTTCCATAAACCGCTAATTGAATTAAGAGTTTTATCGAGACCTGACCAGTTTTAACGTAAACTCGACAGAAATGGAATCCATTTTGATTACGGTTCGGCATTTTGTTGTTTTATGAAATTATCTTTTGGAAATGTTTTCTTTTTAATTTCATAACGAACACGCGATATTTACAATTCTCTTAAGTAATAATTGAGTGCTTATATTAATTATATGTACTGTATTTATTATTTTTTCACATTTTACGTGAGGAGGTTTTAATCATTATAAAAAGAATGACTTACAGCATTGTATTAAATTTTACGTTCCATTTTATTTGTCTATTTGAGAAAAATAATTTATTTTCGTAAGTAACCATCACTCAACTATTTTATGCAACATCATCTTATTATATGATAATTGACCAAATATTGATGACGAAAGTTGACGTTACAGTGATATGGTCAAATCAAGTTGGTTATTTCACAAAATGTGACCAATTCATAAAATGCTCGGCGAAATCACGAAACCGTCTATTCTACGATATGACCACGCCAATATATTATGTATATGCAGAAATAGACATGGTAAATTAGATAACGATTGAATCTTAATAGAAGGATATTCAATAGAAAACGGACAGTGAGGTTATATGTATATGTATTAAGGTATTTTCTGTTTCAAACTACCTATAGTGCAAAAAATGTGATGTAGATAACACAGACAAAACGGGATTTCTCACATCAATGGTTTTTATCTAGACCATAAACCTCCGAAGATTGAAAGGTTCAACAAAAGCGGAAATATAGTATCAGAACAAACATAACATTTTGTGAGATCCATCAGCTTGTGACAAGTTTTGGGTTAGGGATATCGATATGTGACAAAACGTGCTGTCTTATATAAATTTTATCAAATGCCGTCTGTTAAACGAAATTCATATTAACCCTTAAAGGCTATATGGGTGTAAAAATACCCAGGTCCATTTTATTTTTCGGTCTTTTTATTTTTTGTCACAGAACTTTGCACTTTTGTGTATCCTCCTGAGTTGTGTGTAACCCTTGAACATGCCTAGAAAGTTTTAACGCTTGCTTCCTGGGTGTATCGATACCTATAATAGTCACAGTGCCTTATGGATTAACAACGTCAGTGTTTACCTTTTTATGACTTTTATTGAATTAGGCGTGGTAAATGGAGACTTAACATGCAAAATGGACATTATTTTTTGAATTATGAGTCTTTGAAACTAATAGTAACTAATATCTATGATAATTTAAAATCAAAGCTGTTCTAGCATCTGCCCACGAGGCGACTGACGAAGAACAAAATTTATTTGCCTAAACATAAATGTAAATTACTAAATATAAAATACACATATAATTTATACTTAATTACAATTATGAACCTTTAACGTAAAAAATATTCAAATACAATATATACTAAACATTTTTATACAAAATAAATAAATAACATCGCATCGTGAGTATACCATAATAATGGTTGTCGCTATTACAGTACTAAGGCTTTATAATTAACAGCACCAAATCTACTTTATAGAAAACTACGTTTTAGAAAACACTACTCTTTTGAACCCGCGCCTCTTTGGAAACCGTCCAAGCGTTCTGACTAACTAAGCTATACTCTCTACGGGTTCTCATCGGGCTACGTCGATATTTTTATATGCTTGTTACAACTTATTTTTGTTGCTAACATCTCTGTAGGGATATTTTTCTCAAATTTCCACTATCCATAGATAGTCAAAAAGCGAAGTGAAAGAACAACGACATCGTATTCCTTAGGTACAAAAAAAACATATATTTCAAAGTAAGTTTTTCACAATTTCTAAGAGTTCATTAATAATGACATAATTACATTACTTTTATATAAGGTGTTTTTACATTCGTTATAGTCTTAGTGGGTCATGTAATTCATTATAGCTCTTAAGGGTTAAATAAATTTAAATAAACGTAACATTAAATTATAAAATACATATTTTAATGCTAGTGAAATACATCTAGTATTTCACTATATTTAGTAAAAATATCAAAATAATTCGTAATTCATATTTTGTTATTTATTGAAATTATTGGCGTAACGACAATACGCTCTAATAATTCCGTTTACTATGATTTAATTTAACACGAAATTAGGTCTATAATAAAAGATATTTTATTTGAAATAATATTAAAATAAAAATTAAATCAGCTTCACGCTGTATCCCGCACACTGCAGGGTAGGCAGAGGGAACGTAGTGTTAAGACACTTCGTTCCCCACTTTCTGCCGAATTCTGAAGGCATTGCGTACTGAGTGGCAGAACTCAACGCCGCGCTTAACCTCGACACCAGAGCGAAGAAATGGAAATATAAATTTAGGTAAATATTTCATCTCCTCGAGTGGGGATCGAACCCACAACCAGCCGGTTTTACAGTTGCACCTCGTGCCGCTGCGCTACGACTGGCCTCTATAATTGAAATAATATATTTTTTTATAATAAAATAGAGGTATAACATTTTTATGTAAATATCTAATTACGATATATTGTGCGTAAAAGGGGCGAAACTGTTCACCATGCTTTATCCAATATAATCATCGACTTGAATAGCAATCAAACACACGATCATCGCATCTACAGTGGAACACCGATCACAATTGACCCAAATCCAAATCTTATATAAAACTTAATAATTTAATCAAATGTTATTTCGCTGTAACAGTTAACGTTGAGTGGTGACACTAAGATGTGCCAATGGATCCACGAGCACGCAGTGGACTGGATACACAAGGCGCCCGCGCTCGCCGGACTCGCGCTCAACTTATTTTTCCTTATTAGGATTATGTGGGTAAGTAGATATTGTTTATTGAATTATAACTGATTTATTTTTTTTAGTCGCTTAGTTTTGTATGGACCTGATTTGAATTATTATTAAAATATGTTATTTTTAATTCTACGCAATTATTTTATACTATATTTCACTATGTGACAAATCATTATTTGAAACTAGTAAATAATAAATAATATATTTATTTATTGATAAAATTATACCAATTTGAAAAAAAATACTATAATAATAATTTATTAATGAAAACTCTACGAAAACATTCTTCAGAAAGAGAAGCATATACGAACGAAAAATTATCTGCAAGGGAAAATTGCTTTCTTTGAATTTAATTAAATACTTGCAATTCTTAGTTAACTAAAACTTTCAGACGGTAATCAAGCAGTGTTCAAAGTACTGTTTAAATTATTTACAAAAAGTAAAAAAAAAATAAAAACAAACTTTATTTCTCCTTAAAACAGGTATTAATAACAAAATTACGTTCAGCAAACACATTAGAAACAGAGCAATACAGGAAAGCTACGAAGGCACTGCTCGTGCTGATCCCACTGCTGGGCATCACCAACCTGCTGGTGCTGTGTGGGCCGAGCGACGACTCGTGGTTCGCGCACGCCTTCAATTATATACGCGCGTTGATGCTTTCTACACAGGTCAGTTTTATTTTTAGTACTACTGCTATTATACTAATATTATAAATATGAATATAAGTTTATTTGTTACGCTTTCACGTCAAAACTACTCAATCGATTATCATGAAACTTTGTATACATTTTTTTAGAGAATTAAAAAATACAATATACTACTTACAAGAACAACTCAAAAAAAATAGACTAGAATAGAGATAAAGCTATATATTAACCTAAAAAAAGATCAATTGACCTCTAAATACCATAAACCATTTGATAGTATCGGTAAACGAGTACGCAATCGACACCCTATACCAGATGAAATACAAATACCCTTCCATGATTAATAGTGCCAGCGAGATCCTATAAATAAACGATATCGGGTCATTTATCTTAGATTTCACAGTAAATAGCAAGATAACTCAATCGACCTCTCGAAGCGACCTCTGTTATGCTTAAGATGAAAATATTTTAATCAAGTGAAAACGTTGGACGTAATTATGCAATAAATTTATATAGATTCAAAGTAAATTTAGTAGATTTTTATGTAAAATATAGGTGAAAGACAATATTTTTTTCAGCTTCACGCTGTATCCCGTACACAGCAGGGTAGGCAAAGGGAACCTAGTGTTAAGACACTCCGTTCCCCACTTTCCGCCAATTTCTGGAGGCATTGCGTGTTGAGTGGCGGAACTCAACGCCGCGCTTTCCCCTCGACACCAGAGCGAAGAAATGAAAATATACAAATAAATAGTAAATAAATATTTCATCTCCTCGAGTGAGGATCGAACCCACAACCAGTCGATTTACAGGCGCACTTTGTGCCCCTGCGCCACGACTGTCCTCAGACAATATTCTCCTTACAAATATTATCGTAAGAACGTATTATTATAATTTATAAATATAAAAAGTTGTGTTTTTAAATTTTAATTAAAATTTTATCCAAAACTAGGATCTTTTACATGGCTTAGATTAGCTTACATGGCTTAGGTTTTCTGCGTAAGTTAACGTAACAAGCTTTATCTTATCTCTAATTGGACCATGGAAACGAACATACGTATATTTAAATTTAATCACCTTTTGAAACATACATCGAACTCACAACTAAAAAAAATGTATTTATAAAAATAAGAATAAAAAAGATTGAAAAAATATATTCGCGCAATGAGAATTCATTGTCCTAAAGATCTCAGAATAATAACATCTTGTTTTTGTGCTCTTTTCATCAAAAAAGTTAGTCTAAAGTCGAAGTCCTTCGAAAAACAAATTGACTTTACCGAAACTTAAAGAGTCTAATCCCTTTTTAACTGCTTAAAATCGTCTTAAGATGCCGCAAGCGTACACAAAGTTTGTTTTGGTTTTGTTGAGTTCAGAGAAAAATATATTAAAATAATCTTGTAACGGTTAACATTTTTTTTTTAATTAGAACATGGACGTTTTGTTAATTTGTAAATAAGTTACTTTATAAAAATTATAACGACCAATTATTTAAAAAAATAAGCCGTTTAGGCCGTTGAGGCCCTCGTGGCCCAGAGGCATAAGGGTGTAACTGTAAGACGACGGTTGTGGGTTTGATTCCCACTCCAGGAAATGATGAAATATTTATTTAAATTTATATGTCTATTTCTTTGCTTTGGTGTCGAGACAAAGAGCGGCGTTGAGTTCCGCCACTCATCACGCAATGCCTCCAAAATTCTGCGGAAAATGAGGAACGGAGTGTCTTGACACTAGGTTCCCTCTGCCTACTCTGCTGTGTGATGTCTATTAATGCGACGAATTTCCTTGCCTTCTAAAGAGACAAAGCGCGGCATTCATTTCTGCCATTCAACGCAATATTTCGAAAAGTAGGAGAAAAGTGGAGAACGGAGTGTCTTAACAGTTTACCTTGCACGGTCTTTACGCATTTGACAGATCGTCGATCGATCGTCGCCGTTTGAATCGTTGGGGACCCAATGATTTGTGAAAGGCTTGACACATTGGCGTTGCGTAGAGATGTCTCCTTGCTGTTCGTTCTCTATCATGTGAAGTGTTCTGGAGAACTTTGACCTGTTACCTGCCGCGGTTTTTTAGTACATTACAAACTTAAGTACCATCCACACCATATGGATACGTGGCACTCCACTACAGTGCGGTTTCAAAGTGGAATGGCCACCCGCGGCAGTGTTTCCAGGTCGATACGACCTGGGTACTTTCAAAAAGTGCGTCTATCTCCATCTTAAGAGATGACAACGCACCTGGAGTTCCTCTGGTATTAAAGGAGGTAATGGGCGGTGGTAATCACTTACCATCAGGTATCTCGTACGCTCGCTTAAGGCAAACGAGCGTACCTCCGTCTAGTCTTTTTCCATAAAAAAAACATTAATTTCTCGCCAGAAAACCTTCGTGTTTCCTCTGAAATTGTTCTTTAACTTTTGATCTCTTTCTTTCTCTGACTTTTCACGCTGCATCTTTATCGTCATCGTACTTTTGGTGCTCTTGTAGCTTATACTCTTTTTTATTTTATTACTCTCATACTTGTATCTTTTCTATTCTAAAATGCTTTCTTCTTTCTTTCTACTACATCTTGCACTTAATGGGTACTTATTTTTTTAAGCTCTGTCGGAATACTAAGCCCAGCATTAGATACCAACATACGATTAATTGTTAAGAATAGTATGATATTTTACTTACCCTCGAAACAAAGGATAAACACAGAAAGAGATATCTTTATATAAACATATTTATAATTAAACATTAATGTGGTGCCATAATGTGACATAGTCTGATCGCCACAAATGTGGATTCGATTGCCACTAAGGGGAATGAATCATATCCTTGCTCTGGCAACAGAACGAAGCGCTCCCTTGTGTGCCGCCACTCAATACGCAATGACTTAAAAATTGAGATTAACTTTGGGAACGGAATATCTTGACCCTTGTCTCTGCCTACTCTGCTATATGTGAAATAAAGGGTGTATCTAAAAAAATTAAACAGAATAATCAAAATCAGTTTTATTTCTACCTGCTAATGTCATCTCTTCCACAGGGTTTCACGGTAGCACTGTTCTACTGCTTCATGAACACGGAAGTGCGACATGCGATAAGATATCATGTGGAGCGATGGAAAACCGGACGCAATATCGGTGGCGGAAGAAGGAGAGGAGCATCTTACTCCAAGGACTGGTCTCCAAGGTCCAGAACGGAGAGCATTCGGTGAGAGCTACTTATTAGATAAGGAAATTTGCATGACATATTATTTTTACAATTTTTTAAAAATCAGTAATTCGTCAGCGTCAGTGCAGGATCTTCTAAAGGCAAAAACAGTTTTTTTACAATAGTTAGTAATAATTGTCTTTAAAGCAATAAAAATAACAAATAATACTGTTTTTTTCTCACTTAATAAAGATATTTTTTTTACTGTAGTTACACTGACTCTGACGTTATATAATTTACAGCATGGTTTCATAACACAGCTTTTATCTTTTTTTTTCACTAAAAGAACTTGCTTTGCTTGCGCTGTTCCTTATAGGATCAAGACACTCCGTAACTGTTACCCTAAAGTATTCTAATATTTATGTGTCACTTGTAACAGAGTATTATTCACAATTACGCTAGCAGTTGCGGAGTTCTAGCCTCCATTACCAAATCCATATTTGATCAGCCATTTTTTCTCATTAGGCTCACTGTATGAAGATTCATGGACCATTCCGGATAACGCTGATGCTTACGAAAACGGGCTTTTTGCATTTAAGAAGATGTTTTAAGATGGACATAATGTGGATTTGGAGTGAAAATTTTTCTATTATTTTTATTTTGTTACGTGCATTTTATGTTTGTTCTTATATAACTTATACATAATAAATCGATGTTATCTGCTTTTATGACTTACTTTTTTTCCGCCTGTGCATCTTCGATTTGGAACTTTGCATGCAAGACTCATGACTAAGGTAAGCATGGTTTAATATAGTCCTATAAATTTATTAAGTTTTTTTAGTTTCATACTGTATCCCGCACACACCACCAGACGGTACCTAGTGTTAAGGCATTCATATTCATTCGTTCCTTGCTAAGACTGGCCTCTTATTAAATTATGAATAATTAACTGAATGAACACCTGTACTTGATTATTTAATCTAATAAATCTTAATAAAATTTTAATTGTCAAGATTTGTCGTAAAATAGAAATTTGAATAATTTTTTTTTTTCATAGTTATAGTACTAACCAATATTATCTTAACTAACCTATTTTTTAAACGTTAAGAAGTACTATACTATACAAGTATAAAAGTAAATAATAAAATTTCATGAAAGAAACGAGACAAAAGACATTTCTTTTTTAGTTAATATGATATAGTGTATCTTAATATGATATATTGTATGAGGAAGTCAGAAAATAATTTCTCTTATTTGGCTTGGTGTTATTTATTGAAATAATAAGCATAAAGCATTCAAATAATTAAATTTTGGTAAGAATTATTAATTTAAACATTAGTATGAAATAATATTAAATACATTATATGTATATGCTAGGGGCAATTTGTGTAATTCGTTATTGTATAGAATACCTAGTCAGCTTCACGCTGTATCTCGCACACTGCAGGATAGGCAGAGGGAACGTAATTAAGACCTAATGTTAAGTGGCATTGCGTGATGAGTGGCAGAACTCAACGCCGCGCTTAACCTCGACACCAGAGCGAAGAAATGGAAATATAAATTTAAGTAAATATTTCATCTCCTCGAGTACGAATCGAACCCACAACCAATCGGTTTTACAGTCACGTTCGTGTGACGTCAATACCTAGTCAAAATATTAAAAAATAGCATTCTATACATTACCCTTTCTTGAACATTTTTTTTTGTTCTATTTATTGCGAAGGTATTCAATATAAAACCCGAACTATACACATTGACAGTAACACGTACATGAGAGAAAACTAATAAATTGTAATGTAAGAAAAATACTGAAAATAGAAATGACTTCTAAAATAAAGAAAACTTTTTTTTTTATTAATAATATAATTTAGTTTAAACGAATTAAATCCTATAACACTTTCAAAAATACTTTAGAAAGTCAGAAAATCTCAATTTTAAGTAACTTTTTTATAATTAAGTAAATCGTACTTATTAATATCTCATATACATACGAGTATTTCAGATTTTTCTAACACAGTATAATATACAATATACTTTAAAGAAAAAATATAATAAAACAATAATTATTCTTATATCAAGACTATGGGTTAGGTTATACAGCCATCCGTCGAAGCGGGAGTCCGCGGCGTCAGAGACGACGACCACAACGCTGCTAGTGCCGCGCATGTCGCTCGCGCCGCACTACGATGGAAAACACCTTCATGCTGTAAGATATTTTATTAGCTTTACGCTGTATCCCGTATACAGCAAAGGGTGGAGGGAACCTAGTGTTAAAACACTTTTTTCTCCACCTTCTGCCAAATTTTTAAGACATTGCGGGTAGATAGTTCAACGCTGCGCTTTGTCTTTCTATCAGAGCGAAAACAGAAATATTAATTTTCATTCCCCCGAGTGGGAATCGAACCCACAATCGTCACGTTTACAGACATACAGTCATACACTGGCCACGACGGTATCCGATGAAATTATATTTTATTATTACTTTATAGTTTTTAATATGAAAGAGATACGAATCTCTTAACAGATTCTGTCTTTTGAAATAATAATAATTTCTTTCTTGATGAGCTGGTTATTTTTATCTTGAAAAGTATTTTTCATGTTCGTAACTACTTTAGTTTAGATTTTCCACATATTTTTTTTTAATTTAAAGAACAACAGAAGAACGGATGAAAGATATTCCATTTAAAAAAAATCTTATGAAAATATGATTATACTAATTACTAACCCATTTGCAGGACTACATAAACAGCGGGAGCGCGAGTGGGGATCAGTCTCCGGTGTGAGGCGGGGGGCGGGGGAGGCCCTCGCGCCTGAACACACTCCACGAGGAGGACGCTATACCCTCCCCCGCCTTTGTAAGCCAACCAAAAATTCCTAAGTCACCCAAATCTCCCAAATCTCCTAACTCTACCAACCTTCCTACGTCTCCCAATAGCCATCATTCTTACGCCTCTCTAACGTTCCATAACACAAATGCAGATTTTCATGGTTGCAATGATATAGGAAATGATAGGTTTTTGTCTATTAATGGTTCATGTCGAGATATTGATGGAGATTAAAATAAACAAAACATACTAAATATCTAATACGTCTTCTAATTGCGAAAATAATTAAAATGTGATAACACATTAAAACTCATATATTTAAATGGATATTTAAAAATTGTAATGATCTTGAAGAGAAATTTCATCGAGAAATATTTTAGGAAACATAAACAATCGTTTTGGAAGAAAACATCTAATCGGACGATCGAACTGCCTAAAGTTGGACGGTTTTTTGTATATTTTCCTTTGTATAGTTTCCTAATATATTTTTATCTCTTGAGAGAAAAACACTTTAAAAACGTCAAAGTATTCTTTGACATTTACTAAAGAATATAGAAACAAAAAAATACTCAATCTTGAAAATGGAAGATTTTGAACTCTCCTAACTCTCCAAATTATGACTCATTTAAATGATTTAGAAATGCTGACATCTACAATAGGCATGATGACATACTTTGTAAAACTGTTCTATATTGTTGAGAAATATATTATAATTACAACGTTACATTTCTGCAAACAAAAATATTACATTAGTACATTTTAATTTTAAAAATTTCACCAAAACACGTCAAAATCTCATAGAGTCGCTTGTGACGTCAAGTCTGAATACCATTGTATACAGAATGGTAATACGTTTGTTTACCAAGGTGTAACGTAAATCGCTCTGATTGTCCTTTAACATATCATGGCGGCTACCCGCATTTTGTAGTTTTATTATTTCTAAATAATTAATATAGGAATATTACATTCCTATTTAATAACATTAATATACAAGACACATATTTTACTGTTAAGCTTACGAAAATTTAACAATAAAATTTATGTCTTGTACTCTATTAATAAGCTCTCATTAAATAAATACATATATTTAGTGATTTTTATTAGCTGTCATCATGCGAATTGTAATGTGGTATTTTTGTGTATTAAAAAATTCTTATCCCAACTGCGGTATGTATGTATGCATGACCGTTCCTCTGTTCCCTAGTGACTATTAAACCAGTGAGCCGATGACGATAAATGATACATCGTTGGATTTATCTTGATGGCGCGAGTGTTATTTATGTATTCATTTTATGCAGTCGGGTTTTTTGTTTTGTTCATTCACTTGTTTAGAGTAAATTTCATTTGCTTAGAAATAAGTATAATCACTAAGAAACAGAGGCCAGTCGTGGCGCAGCGGCACGAGGTGTGACTGCAAAATCGACTGGTTGTGGGTTCGATCCCCACTCGAGGAGATAAAATATTTACTGAGGAGGTTAAGCGCGGCGTAGAGTTCTGCCCCTCAACACGTAATGCCTCCAGAATTCGGCAGAAAGTGGGGAACAGAGTGTCTTAACATTAAGTTCCCTCTACCTACCCTGCTGTGTGCGGGATACAGCGTGAAGCTGATTATTACTAAGAAACATAATATACAGTAATACATATATATTATATTACACCATTTCATTGTATAAAATTCACTATTAATGTATAGATATTTAAAAGTTTAAAAGAAAAGTTTTTGATATAAATTAATAAAATATACGCTTTGCAATAATGTAAAGAAGTATAATTACTTATATTTTTTTTTTTTATTAAATGTAACACGTATATTTTGCAGTTAATTCTGAGCTTAGATAAAATGTACTGACGCCTAGTTGTGAGTATATTTTTGAATGTAAATGTTTATATATTTATAGAGATTTCTGCTAATATTAATTAATAAGGTTAAATTTAAGTATAATAGATTTATATACGAGTGTACATGCTTAATATAACCCGCCATTGTAAAGTGATCTTTACAATTTAATTTTTTAATTTTTATATACTGTGCAAAAAGGAATATATATAAATTTAATATAAAAGATCTTATAATTCTATAATTGTAATGCCTTTGCTTCATATATATTTGTAAATAAGATAAATATAATATAAGGAAAATCACTAGTAGCTCGTTTAACGAATAAAATTTAAAAAAAGTAACATCACTTTTGCAAGTGTTCTGTAACATATCGAATTGAAGCATTTCTTTTAAAATTTAACATCTAATACAATCATTCGTTATTTCAAATAAGTAGGATAAAAAAGATATATGTATATAGATAAGTAAAAATATATAAGAGTAAAAGCAGCTCATAGATGAAATTAAAGAAAAATAAATCCTATCATTTCCAGCATGATAAGATTTATATATTTATAATAAAATCTTTTTTTTATATTTAACTTACGATAGCAAAAACAACGA
>JAATLQ010031792.1:0-12154 GCA_013421005.1 Heliconius erato x Heliconius himera
TGATGAACCAAACTTTAGAACCTAAATTGAGTTAAAACAAAGCAATTGGTGAAATTTTCAAGTAAATCGGTTCAGTAGTTTCAGAGAAAAATGCGGACAACAATATGTCGACAGACAGACAGACAGACAGACAGACAGACAGACAGACAGACAGACAGACAGACAAGAAATTCAAAAAAAATCTTTTTGCTTTCTATTAGTCTTTTTAAGTATCCCTCTATCCATTTCAGTCAAAATTATTAAATGTACAGACAAAATATTTTTACTGTCTTATTATATATAGAGATAATAATAACGAAAAATAAACAAAAAAAAATAAGACCATTATCAGTCAGTAGTGACTGACATCTTCCAGATTACTTTACACGTTATAGCTCAAGATCCCAGGGCCGCCAGATCTACCTCATTCTAGCAAAGCTGAAATTTTGAAGACTAATAGTCTAATATGTAGTTACGACAGTATGCGTACTTACTAACTAGAGTGGGGCCCCCTCAGAGGTAACGTCAAATAAAAGTGTATATCTCTGGAAGTCTGGGAGGATGTTTGAACCATCGGATTGGTCCAGGTGCTTATAGGGGGTCTTGAAATAGCCTGTATAGAATATACGTAAAATTAAAGCTTGCTAGTATGACGTTTTTGCCCTAACCTTTAACAACCTTTAGGACGTCTGGCAGGAATAAAGGCCCACGTTAAAGGTATGTAAATTATTCTTAATAACATTTTTTTTATATTATTCCTAACAACACATTTAAATAGGACCGTTTCTACTTTAACGTAGGTGAGGGTGTACCTTAAGTTGCCGCTATCTCTGAAAGGGCCCCACTTTCAAGTTAATAAGTACGCATAGCGCCTTAACTACATAACAAACTATTAATCCTCAAAATTATAGCTTTGTTAAAATGACGTAGGTCTGAGGGCTCTGGCATCCTAGTCTATTAAGTAATCATCTTTCGAACAACAAATTGTAATTATAATTTAATATATTTATTAAACTTCTAAACGTGATTTTATTACAACGCATGTCAATAAGGCAGTGTCATTTACAAAATTTGCTAAATGATTCGTTATATGCCCATAAATACACTTCCGGTGGTAACAGTTCACAAAATTATTAAAACATAATTGAAAAAGCCTTATTTTACCCTGGCTTTTATAATTTAAAGCGAATACAAATAAAAAAAATGTTTACGTTTAACAATGGCTGCCATCGGAAGTGGTTAGAGGTCACAATAAGTTTCAATATTGGGACAAGGCACTGTAAAATTAATCCTACGCTTTACTAATTGTATATTTTCACTAATTTTTGGGTCCTCATCGACTTTACCCAGCACCTTTAACTGAAGATACTTAAATATTAGATAATCATAGATTAAACAAGGTAACCACAGACAAGATAAAATTAATTATTACTTTCTAAAGCAATGGAAGTTTTTTTATAGTTAGTATACAGAATATACAATACCCAAAATAAGAACTCTTTAAAGTGAGATAAAGTTAGATTTAAAGCGAAATAAACATTAATGTGTTGAAGTTGTTTTAAGTAAAATAATAATATTTTAAAAATAACATTACATGTCTTATAAAGATTACGAAATGTTTAACAATTTTTTTTTTTGCTTTTATATAAATAAGATAATAAAAACTTCACAATTTTGTCTCCTTTATTGTAAAATTTTACGGTTTCCTGTAATCAGCATTATAATTTATGATGGTCTTACAGTATGTTTGGAAGCAATAGTTATATACATAGTTTCTCGGTGTTCTTTTTAATACTTAGCATTATTGCGTTGTGTCATTTTCAAATTATTATTTTCTAACCATTTAAGTTAGTATAATTTTTTTAACAATTTACATTTTCTAATTCATATTTGTGACTCATTTCATGCCAAAATAAATAAAAAAAAATAAACATGTATTTAAAACGTATTGTATTGTTTACAAGTCAAACTGACTGATGAAATAAATAAATAAAGTAACTTGCTTGGGCATCGGATTCTTAATAAAAATAAAATTTATTGGTGACGGACTAAAAATAGAAGAATATATTTAGGTATGTGTCGGGTCACTTCATGAGCGCGTGCACCACAGCGCCGGCGTTCAGCGCCTTGAGGTCGGCGTAGGTCTGCCCCGTGCCCACGAACACCACGGGCTGCCCCGTCACGTACGTCATGGACACGGCCGCGCCCACCTTGTCGTCGATGGTGTCGAACTTGGTGAGCACGATGCCGTCCACCAGCCGCGCCTCCCCCTGGCTGGAGTCGCTGTGGTCGGCCAGCGCCCTGTTGAACTTCAGCAGCTGGTCCACGGCCTCGTTCCCCACGAGCGCCTCCCCCACGAACAGAACTAAGTCCGGTTCGTTGAGCGTCACCAGCTTGGCGAGAGCCTTCATCAGTGGGGCGTTATCCTGCATCCTCCCAGCAGTGTCGACCAGCACCACGTGGTACCCAGCTGTTATGGCGTATTTCTTGGCAGCGGCCGCAACGGCTGCGGCATCAGCACCATACCCTCGCTCGAACAGCTCCACGGCACCGGGATGTAGGGCACTCAGACGACGGACGTGTGTCCTCAATTGTTCCACGGCGCCGGCCCGGAACGTATCCCCGGCTGCTATCAACACTCTTAAGCCATTTTCCATCAACCAGAAGGATACTTTGGCCAAATTAGTGGACTTCCCGACGCCGTTGACTCCGCAGAAGACTATCATGTAGGGCTGCCCTTGGTTCTTGGCGTGCAAGCAGTCCCGCAGGATGTCGAGGCGGCGCCGCGGGGACAGCAGCTGCACCAGCGCGGCGGTGAGCGCGGCGCGCACGGTGCGGGACACCGTGTCGAAGGTGCCCATCACCTGCACACAAACATGGCGTTCATTACCCCGAAGTAATTTTGTGTTTTTTATATATATATTATTTTTACAAAGCATCTTTTAGACTGCCAGTGCCAAGGGGCCAGTCGTGGCGCAGCGGCACGAGGTGTGACTGTAAAACCGACTGGTTGTGGGTTCGATCCCTACTCGAGGAGATGAAATATTTATTTAAATTTATATTTCCATTTCTTTGCTCTGGTGTCGAGGTTAAGCGCGGCGTTGAGTTCTGTCACTCAACACGCAATGCCTCCAGAATTCGGCAGAAAGTGGGGAACAAAAAATAAAAAAAACACATGAAACGAAAAACAGTATTTTAAAGACAAATATATCGTAACTTACGACTAGGTTAAATCTAATCTAACAACATGGAAGGGCTGACAACCTCGAGATACAATGCATCCCGGAGCATAAAGATGAGAATTTATCGAGTACAACTAAACAAATGGCTAACTCAATAAATTACAATTTGAATGACGCGTATATTCATCTCTGCACAAGGATTGCTAAATAAAATAAAGACAGTAGGAGGCCTCGGTCGGTTCTTGTTAAATTCAGTAATCAGAGAATTCGTCACGGTTTTTTGGCTGCAACTATTAATTTTAACAAAAAAGCAAGTAATCCTATCGAGAGACTTAATACATCGCACTTGGGTATAGGAGGGGATAAAAAGCCTATTTATGTGCTACAACATTTATCTCCAACTGTGAAATCACCACATGCTGCAGCAAGACTTAAAGCTAAAGAGATTGGGTATCGATTTGTTTGGGTCAAGGTCAAGGGAGGTAACGTTTATATGAGAAAATCGGAGCACTCTGCGTATAAAAATATTAAGAGTATAAACTCTTTGAAAGATTTAAGTTAATTAAGAATGAAATAGTAATATATCATTTGCGTGGTACTTTATATTTATAAAATTCTCAGAACTCAGCTGTTTTTATCAGAATGTAAGAGATCGTTTACTGAGTACTATTAGTAAATCAATATGATATTATTATTCTTACCGAAACGTGGCTTACTGGTAGAGTTTTTAATAATGAGATTTTTGACAGTTTATAGACGCGATCGTCAATCTTCTTCCTTCAACAACTTAAGAAAAATGGGAGGTGGCATATTAATTGCTGTTTCCACGAGTTTAAATTCAAAACGTGTCCTAGAATGGGAACCAGACTTGGAGGATTTATGGGTTGAGTTGAGCATAAGGGTAAATAAAAGTATTGAAATTCTACGTATATGTTCGGTTTATTGTCGGCCTCCTGTGTCAAGGGAATCATTGAGTACGTTTATTGATTCAGCCAACAAGGTATTTACAAAACCGTGCAAATATTATTAATATTGCTGGAGATTTTAACATGAATAGCATAACATGGTATTCAACTAATGGACCTATGAACGATGACGGCTATACTTCTATACTTAAAGATATGTTGGCCGATTTGATGTCTTTGCATAATTTAAAACAATATAATTATATACTAAATAATAAGGCCAAAATTTGGGAACTGATTTTTTGTGATGCAGAATTAATAGATGTTAATTTATGTACGGATCCTATTCGTGATGTGGATGAGTTTAATCCTCCCCTAATTGTTTCTATTGATATTCCCAAACCTGAGTCATCTATCAGAGCGTATGGACCCATGTATAATTATCGAAAGGCAGATTATGATTTTCGTAAAAAATATTCAATTTGGTTTAGTCATGATTTGATCCGCATTATGAAAATCAAATAAAAACATCATCTTAGGATAAAACAATATAATAATCCATAAGATGTCATTGAATTTCAGTATGTTCGTAAAGATTATAACACCATGTTAAGTAATTGTTGTAGAAGGTATAGTTCTTCCATCGAACTTAAATCTTAACTTACTTAAAAATCCTGCACAAAAGTGCAAAAAAAATTTTTCCTTTATAAAAAACTTGCGAAATAAGGACTCGAACTATCCAACTTTGATGTATTATAATAATGCTAAGGAGTCTACATCTAGTGAAATTTGTTCTTTATTTGCACACCATTTTGCTAATTTATATAAAGACACAGTAAGCGACTATGATACAATACCAAGTACTAATAGATGATTATATATATTGCAATAGTATTGATAAAATTACTTTGACCGAAGACATTGTTACTAAAAAATGAAAACTATTATACATCAACAAGAGCTCTGGTCCAGATGACATTCCACCCATCTTCCTTTGTAACTGTACCAGTACATTGGCACCGCCATTTACTAAAATATTTAATGCATCTCTTAAGCAGAGGGTATTTCCGGATTTTTTGAAAGAAGCAAGGGTAGTACCTGTACATAAAAAAGGTAATAAAATTGTTATTTATTAACTATAGGCTCATCTCAATTTTATCAAGTATCGCAAACGTTTCTGAATCGCTTATTTATCCTCTAATACTCAGTCGTTTGAGAAGCTCGTTAAGCAATGATCAACACGGTTTCTTGCCTAAATGATCTACGAAGAATACTAATCTCGTGGGTTATGTTAATCAAGCTGCGGAGCTGGTTGATCAGAACATTCAAGTCGATACAATATATACTGATTTTTCAAACGCTTTTCATAGAGTGGATCACAGAATATTGGTGCAAAAGATAAGAGCATATGGTGTAAGAGATCCACTTCTCAGTTTGTGCAGGTCCTATCTGAATCGGCCGGTGTTCCACAGGGATCGGTGCTGGGTCCGATCCTCTGGAACATCGGGTACGACTGGGTGCTGCGAGGCAGCACCCTGAGGGTGATTAAGGTCCTCCAAGATACGCTGGTCTTGGCGCAGCAGAGGATCTATCGGGAGGCGGCGGTCTTGGCGACGGCGGGGGTCGCCAAAGTCGCCCTAAACAAGTCCAAGGCTTTGTATTTCCATGCTCCTCGAAATGGCCCACCATCTGAGGCCCATATTACCATCGGTGGCGTCAAAATCGACGACACGAGGAGCATGAAATACCTTGGACTTGTTCTGGACGGTCGGTGGAGTTTCCAAGGCCACTTTACATCTTTGGCCCCGAAACTATTAAAGACGGCCGGCGGGGGCATTGGTGCGCCTTTTGCCCAATGTCGACGGGCCGAACGCCCCGAGCCGTCGGCTGTACACCGGAGTGGTCCGGTCGATGGCCCTCTACGGAGCTCCCGTATGGGCGGACGCCCTGGATCGGCACAACATCGCCCTGCTGTGACGCGCGCACAGGGTGATGGCCATCCGTGGCCATCCGTCCATCATGGCGATACGTGGGTATCGGACCATCTCCGGTGAGGCAGCGTGCGTGGTGATCGGAGTCGTGCCGTGGGACCTGGACGCGACGTCTCTGGTGTCGGTCTATTGCCGGCGTCGGGGCCTCGCGTCTGGGGAACTGGTAAGCCCAGCGTGCACCGAGGAGGAGCGGCAAGCCGCATTGAAAGTGTGGGAATCCCGGCTGGCGACACCAACTGCCGGCCTGTTGACGATCGAGGCTGTTCGTCCAGTATTCCGCCAGTGGTTAGCGAGGCGTCCTAACCTTCTGCACCACACAGGTGCTCACGGTGCATGGCTGCTTCGGGGATTACCTGTGTCGGATCGCCGGGAGGGAGCCCGACGCTCCCTGCCACCACTGCGACGACTGCCTCCTTGAGACGGCCCAGCACAGTTGGAGGTGTGCACAGCCTGGGCGTCTCAACATGGCACTCTGCGCGACGTCATAGGGGACGAACTCTCCCTGCCGGCCGTGGTCAAGGCCATGGCTGGCAGAGAGACGTCGTGGGATGCGGTCTCCTCCTTCTGCGAGGCAGTGGTGCTCGAGAAGAAGTCTGCGGAACGGGCGAGGGAGGCTGTTGCCGAACTCGCCATGCGCTGTAAGAGACAGGATCGCCGGAGGGCGGCACAGGATCGCCGCCTTCCGCCCTAACGAGCCAGAGCTGGCCGCCTATTAACCTGGCCCGAGTAGTAGCGCGCAGGTTGCTCCCGCGCGCTACTCCGAGCAGGCCGTCGAGGGTGCCCACCACCCTTGACTCCGCGACGTGCCTTGCAGGTCGAGGAGGAGCACCGTGAGGTCGTAGTGGGTATTCCGACGGCCTACATCTGCCAGTCCGCGAGTCCCACATAACCCACTCGAGTCTCCACTCGGGCCGGTATCCGTAACAGGATTTCCTCACGTTAAAAAAAAGGTGCTATCTGAATAATCGCAAGTCGAGAGTTGTATTGGATGGCAGAACCTCAATACAATATCAGATTGTTTCAATTCAGGGTTCAAACTTAGGGCCATTATTTTTTAATATATTTACCAACACATAAACCATTAAAAAATATTTTTGTTTGATGATGATCTTAAGTTTTTGTACCCAATTAAGACTAAACAAGACGCGAATCTACTTCAAAGTGATGTTGACGCTATTGTGAAATGGTGTAAGCATAACCGCATGAAGCAAATGTAAGTAAATGTTTTCATATGAAGCTGACGAGGAAATGACATACATCTGAGACTACATACAAAGTTGCAGGAATAGCCTTAAAGGAAGTCAGTGAGGTACGTGATCTTGGCGTTACCGATATCGATACTAGGTTGACTTTTACAAATCATGTAAATGATATAGTAAGTTCTGCTACGTCTACTTTAGGATTAGTATTGAGGTGTTCCAGGAACTCAAACATCCTCTAACCTTAGTATCCCTCTACAATCACCTGGTGCGCTGTAAGCTGTTGTTTTATCCTAAGATGATGTTTTTATTTGATTTTCATAATGCGGATCAAATCATGACTAAACCAAATTGAATATTTTTTACGAAAATCATAATCTGCCTTTCGATAATTATACATGGGTCCATACGCTCTGATAGATGACTCAGGTTTGGGAATATCAATAGAAACAATTAGGGGAGGATTAAACTCATCCACATCACGAATAGGATCCGTACATAAATTAACATCTATTAATTCTGCATCACAAAAAATCAGTTCCCAAATTTTGGCCTTATTATTTAGTATATAATTATATTGTTTTAAATTATGCAAAGACATCAAATCGGCCAACATATCTTTAAGTATAGAAGTATAGCCGTCATCGTTCATAGGTCCATTAGTTGAATACCATGTTATGCTATTCATGTTAAAATCTCCAGCAATATTAATAATATTTGCACGGTTTTGTAAATACCTTGTTGGCTGAATCAATAAACGTACTCAATGATTCCCTTGACACAGGAGGCCGACAATAAACCGAACATATACGTAGAATTTCAATACTTTTATTTACCCTTATGCTCAACTCAACCCATAAATCCTCCAAGTCTGGTTCCCATTCTAGGACACGTTTTGAATTTAAACTCGTGGAAACAGCAATTAATATGCCACCTCCCATTTTTCTTAAGTTGTTGAAGGAAGAAGATTGACGATCGCGTCTATAAACTGTCAAAAATCTCATTATTAAAAACTCTACCAGTAAGCCACGTTTCGGTAAGAATAATAATATCATATTGATTTACTAATAGTACTCAGTAAACGATCTCTTACATTCTGATAAAAACAGCTGAGTTCTGAGAATTTTATAAATATAAAGTACCACGCAAATGATATATTACTATTTCATTCTTAATTAACTTAAATCTTTCAAAGAGTTTATACTCTTAATATTTTTATACGCAGAGTGCTCCGATTTTCTCATATAAACGTTACCTCCCTTGACCTTGACCCAAACAAATCGATACCCAATCTCTTTAGCTTTAAGTCTTGCTGCAGCATGTGGTGATTTCACAGTTGGAGATAAATGTTGTAGCACATAAATAGGCTTTTTATCCCCTCCTATACCCAAGTGCGATGTATTAAGTCTCTCGATAGGATTACTTGCTTTTTTGTTAAAATTAATAGTTGCAGCCAAAAAACCGTGACGAATTCTCTGATTACTGAATTTAACAAGAACCGACCGAGGCCTCCTACTGTCTTTATTTTATTTAGCAATCCTTGTGCAGAGATGAATATACGCGTCATTCAAATTGTAATTTATTGAGTTAGCCATTTGTTTAGTTGTACTCGATAAATTCTCATCTTTATGCTCCGGGATGCATTGTATCTCGAGGTTGTCAGCCCTTCCATGTTGTTAGATTAGATTTAACCTAGTCGTAAGTTACGATATATTTGTCTTTAAAATACTGTTTTTCGTTTCATGTGTTTTTTTTATTTTTTGTTCCCCACTTTCTGCCGAATTCTGGAGGCATTGCGTGTTGAGTGACAGAACTCAACGCCGCGCTTAACCTCGACACCAGAGCAAAGAAATGGAAATATAAATTTAAATAAATATTTCATCTCCTCGAGTAGGGATCGAACCCACAACCAGTCGGTTTTACAGTCACACCTCGTGCCGCTGCGCCACGACTGGCCCCTTGGCACTGGCAGTCTAAAAGATGCTTTGTAAAAATAATATATATATAAAAAACACAAAATTACTTCGGGGTAATGAACGCCATGTTTGTGTGCAGGTGATGGGCACCTTCGACACGGTGTCCCGCACCGTGCGCGCCGCGCTCACCGCCGCGCTGGTGCAGCTGCTGTCCCCGCGGCGCCGCCTCGACATCCTGCGGGACTGCTTGCACGCCAAGAACCAAGGGCAGCCCTACATGATAGTCTTCTGCGGAGTCAACGGCGTCGGGAAGTCCACTAATTTGGCCAAAGTATCCTTCTGGTTGATGGAAAATGGCTTAAGAGTGTTGATAGCAGCCGGGGATACGTTCCGGGCCGGCGCCGTGGAACAATTGAGGACACACGTCCGTCGTCTGAGTGCCCTACATCCCGGTGCCGTGGAGCTGTTCGAGCGAGGGTATGGTGCTGATGCCGCAGCCGTTGCGGCCGCTGCCAAGAAATACGCCATAACAGCTGGGTACCACGTGGTGCTGGTCGACACTGCTGGGAGGATGCAGGATAACGCCCCACTGATGAAGGCTCTCGCCAAGCTGGTGACGCTCAACGAACCGGACTTAGTTCTGTTCGTGGGGGAGGCGCTCGTGGGGAACGAGGCCGTGGACCAGCTGCTGAAGTTCAACAGGGCGCTGGCCGACCACAGCGACTCCAGCCAGGGGGAGGCGCGGCTGGTGGACGGCATCGTGCTCACCAAGTTCGACACCATCGACGACAAGGTGGGCGCGGCCGTGTCCATGACGTACGTGACGGGGCAGCCCGTGGTGTTCGTGGGCACGGGGCAGACCTACGCCGACCTCAAGGCGCTGAACGCCGGCGCTGTGGTGCACGCGCTCATGAAGTGACCCGACACATACCTAAATATATTCTTCTATTTTTAGTCCGTCACCAATAAATTTTATTTTTATTAAGAATCCGATGCCCAAGCAAGTTACTTTATTTATTTATTTCATCAGTCAGTTTGACTTGTAAACAATACAATACGTTTTAAATACATGTTTATTTTTTTTTATTTATTTTGGCATGAAATGAGTCACAAATATGAATTAGAAAATGTAAATTGTTAAAAAAATTATACTAACTTAAATGGTTAGAAAATAATAATTTGAAAATGACACAACGCAATAATGCTAAGTATTAAAAAGAACACCGAGAAACTATGTATATAACTATTGCTTCCAAACATACTGTAAGACCATCATAAATTATAATGCTGATTACAGGAAACCGTAAAATTTTACAATAAAGGAGACAAAATTGTGAAGTTTTTATTATCTTATTTATATAAAAGCAAAAAAAAAAATTGTTAAACATTTCGTAATCTTTATAAGACATGTAATGTTATTTTTAAAATATTATTATTTTACTTAAAACAACTTCAACACATTAATGTTTATTTCGCTTTAAATCTAACTTTATCTCACTTTAAAGAGTTCTTATTTTGGGTATTGTATATTCTGTATACTAACTATAAAAAAACTTCCATTGCTTTAGAAAGTAATAATTAATTTTATCTTGTCTGTGGTTACCTTGTTTAATCTATGATTATCTAATATTTAAGTATCTTCAGTTAAAGGTGCTGGGTAAAGTCGATGAGGACCCAAAAATTAGTGAAAATATACAATTAGTAAAGCGTAGGATTAATTTTACAGTGCCTTGTCCCAATATTGAAACTTATTGTGACCTCTAACCACTTCCGATGGCAGCCATTGTTAAACGTAAACATTTTTTTTATTTGTATTCGCTTTAAATTATAAAAGCCAGGGTAAAATAAGGCTTTTTCAATTATGTTTTAATAATTTTGTGAACTGTTACCACCGGAAGTGTATTTATGGGCATATAACGAATCATTTAGCAAATTTTGTAAATGACACTGCCTTATTGACATGCGTTGTAATAAAATCACGTTTAGAAGTTTAATAAATATATTAAATTATAATTACAATTTGTTGTTCGAAAGATGATTACTTAATAGACTAGGATGCCAGAGCCCTCAGACCTACGTCATTTTAACAAAGCTATAATTTTGAGGATTAATAGTTTGTTATGTAGTTAAGGCGCTATGCGTACTTATTAACTTGAAAGTGGGGCCCTTTCAGAGATAGCGGCAACTTAAGGTACACCCTCACCTACGTTAAAGTAGAAACGGTCCTATTTAAATGTGTTGTTAGGAATAATATAAAAAAAATGTTATTAAGAATAATTTACATACCTTTAACGTGGGCCTTTATTCCTGCCAGACGTCCTAAAGGTTGTTAAAGGTTAGGGCAAAAACGTCATACTAGCAAGCTTTAATTTTACGTATATTCTATACAGGCTATTTCAAGACCCCCTATAAGCACCTGGACCAATCCGATGGTTCAAACATCCTCCCAGACTTCCAGAGATATACACTTTTATTTGACGTTACCTCTGAGGGGGCCCCACTCTAGTTAGTAAGTACGCATACTGTCGTAACTACATATTAGACTATTAGTCTTCAAAATTTCAGCTTTGCTAGAATGAGGTAGATCTGGCGGCCCTGGGATCTTGAGCTATAACGTGTAAAGTAATCTGGAAGATGTCAGTCACTACTGACTGATAATGGTCTTATTTTTTTTTGTTTATTTTTCGTTATTATTATCTCTATATATAATAAGACAGTAAAAATATTTTGTCTGTACATTTAATAATTTTGACTGAAATGGATAGAGGGATACTTAAAAAGACTAATAGAAAGCAAAAAGATTTTTTTTGAATTTCTTGTCTGTCTGTCTGTCTGTCTGTCTGTCTGTCTGTCTGTCTGTCTGTCTGTCTGTCGACATATTGTTGTCCGCATTTTTCTCTGAAACTACTGAACCGATTTACTTGAAAATTTCACCAATTGCTTTGTTTTAACTCAATTTAGGTTCTAAAGTTTGGTTCATCA
>JAATLQ010031793.1:0-16727 GCA_013421005.1 Heliconius erato x Heliconius himera
TTGGGAGAGTTGGGAGAGTTGGGAGAGTTGGGAGAGTTGGGAGAGTTGGGAGAGTTGGGAGAGTTGGGAGAGTTGGGAGTGTTGGGAGTGTTGGGAGTGTTGGGAGAGTTGGGAGAGTTCGGAGAGTTCGGAGAGGCTACACTCCGCATTTTTTATTATTTCATGATTTTCTTTAGAGTGATATTTTTAAATTCGTTATATATTTTGAATGGATCGTCCGATTTTGTTAATGTAAAAAGTACTTTACACATATTGAAATTATCTTTAATAAAATATCATTTAATACAATAAGGATTAATGCAGAGGTATGAATAAAATGGTTTGATTATTGCCGGCACTTTCATCAACTTATAAAATATAAAAATGTAGTTATATTGTCATAACTATAGTAGTTGGACATATGGTATCGCGGACTTTTTTATAGATATTGATGCGTTCTATAATACTGTAGAACATTATTTTGTTCTATCATCGCATATCGCATATTATATTATATCGCATATTCAGTTTTCGCAGCGCACGCGATGATAAAAATTTTTAAATCAATTTCTTCACACCTTGGGTTACATTATTGCATTTTTCTTAGGGATCCCTATTTTTTTGAACATGTAATATAGCCTATGTGGGACGGTGAAGATGCAGCTTTCTAATAGCGAAATAATTTTTGAAATTGGTCCGGTAGTTGTCGTGTGAAAACAATACAAACATACATACATACATACATACAAAAATACAAATCTTACCTCTTTATAATATTAGAAGAAGAAGATAGATACAAATTATATAAGCATGTATTATAAAAATGTGAAATAATAGTGTATTTTTTCATTATAAAGCATACCACGTGCAAAACCCATCACTGGTTTACACGCGAAGCACGTAAAATGTAACGGGCGAGTGACAGTGAATGGCTTAATCTAGAAATGAAAAGCGAACATGTAGGTCAAATTTTCAGATACAAAATACAGCCTTTAATAATATGCAAAAGATATGTATAAAAAATATAACATAACTTAAATGTATTCATTTTTATATTAGCTTTACACTATATGGTAGTGTAAGTAAAGAGAAAGTAGTGTTAACACACTCCGCTTTCTGTTCTAATCCGAGACACTGTCGCAAAACTCGACGCCGCACGTTGTCTAACAGAGTGGAGAAATAATTATAATTGATTCAGAATATAATTCTAACGGAAATCGAACTCACAATCATTGTTTATCGGCACGATTGCCTTAATACATAAAACGTGTTTAATATATTATATAACACAACTTTTTATTATTTCAAAGGGTCCAGGGTTTCAAACCCACAACCAGTCGATTTTCCAGTCACACTTTGTGCCGCTGCGCCAGGACTGCACTCAAATGTTATATATTACATATATGATAAATATAACATTTACTAAGCACTCGTGATTTGTAATCACTTCATAAAAAAAACGACAGCCAATCAAGTGAACGTTTTTCTCTTTCAGTGATCAGTGAGGCGGTTGTTTTTTTTCCAATGTTACATTCGTTTTCAGCAGAATCTTTTGATGAATTTTTTAACAAAATGATTTTATTTTTGTTATTTTGTATGTTTAATTATATCGATCTTTTGAAGTATAAATATATATGTACATATTTATATTTGAAAAAAATAAACAAATCAGCTTCACGCTGTATCCCGCATACACAAGCGTAGGCAGAGGGAATCTAGTGTTAAGACACTCCGTTTCCCACTTTCTGCCGAATTCTGGAGGCATTGAGTGTTGAGGGGCAGGACTCAACGCCGCGCTTTGCCTCGACACCAGAGCGAAGAAATGAAAATATAAATTTAAGTAAATATTTCATCTCCTCGAGTGGAGACCGAACCCACAACCAATCGGTTTTACAGTCACACTTTGTGCCACTGCGCCACGACTGGCCTCGTTTAATATTTATATAGTGACAATTTCGTACTGATACTATATTTGTACTTCGGTTTAAAGACATTTATTTCTCAAAAAGAACACAAAAGTTCACTTATAATAAGAAATTACAATCATTTTCAAAGCTATATCAAAACAATGGTTTAAATGCTTAAGGATCCTACAAACTTTATGTTATAATAATATCTCGCAGATAGCGGCGACAGAGGAAACATGGGAACCTGGTGCTAAGATAATCCATTCTCATTATTATAATATCGTTTTTCACTTTCTGCCGAATTCTGTTTGTTCAGTGGCGATGTTACACCGTCACGCTTTACCTCGTTACCAGAGCATTGTTTGTTTAATCACGCTGTATCCCGCACACAACAGGGTAGGCAGAGGGAACCTAGTGTTAAGACACTCCCGTTCCCCATTTACTACCGGATTCTGAAGACATTGCGTGTTGAGTAGCAGAACTCAACGACGGGTTTTGCCTCGAAACCAGAGCGAAGAAATGGAAATATAAATTTAAATAAATACTTCATCTCCTCGAGTGGGGATTGAACCCACAACCAGTTGGTTTTACAGTCACACTTTGTGCCGCTGCGCCATGACTGGCTTCTATATAAAAATATTAAATGACTAGAGGGCGCGCGCGGCTTCGCCCGCTTAATAGGAGTAAATTCTAAAAAAACCACGAAACACGTGTTCAATAAAATATTTTTAACAGTCTGAATTTAAATTTTTATAAAAATCGGTGGCAATTTAAAGATTTTTCCATATAAACTTTCAACCTCTCATTTGAACCCTTAGGGGGTGAATTCTTAAAAACCATGAAATACGTGTTCAATGAAATATTTTTAAGAGTCTGAATTTCAAATTTTATAAAAATCGGTACAGATTAAAAAAAAATTCCATACAAACTTTCAACCCCTATTTCATCCCTTTAGGGTTAAAATTTTTCAAATTCCCTTCTTAGTGGATGTCCAGAATATGAAAATAAACATCTGACCAAATTTCACGTTTCTACCATCAACGGTTACGGCTCTGCGTGCGTCTTACCTCAGTCAGTCAGCACAAGTCCTTTTATATATTAAATGATAAATACAGCTACATTGAAAATTTTAAGCTTGTTTAATATATGTTATTACTTGATTTGATTAACGAAGTCTGTAGACTGAAACGGTAAATTATTCCCATTTGTTTGTCTTTAATTCTGTTAAGCAACATTATATTCGGATTTTCTAATCTATATATATAAAAGGACTTGTGCTGACTGACTGAGGTAAGACGCACGCAGAGCCGTAACCGCTGTGCGTAGAAACGTGAAATTTGGGCAGATGTTTATTTTCATGTTCTGGACATCCACTAAGAAGGGAATTTGAAAAATTTTAACCCTAAAGGGATGAAATAGGGGCTGAAAGTTTGTATGGAAAAAAAATGTAATCTGCACCGATTCTTATTTAATTTGAAATTTAGACTCTTAAAAATATTTAATTGATAACGTGTTTCATGGTTTTTAAGAATTCACCCCCTAAGGGTTCAAATAAGGGGTTGAAAGTTTATATGGAAAAAACTTTAAATTGCCACCCATTCTTATAAAAATTTAAATTCACTGTTAAAAATATTTTATTGAACGTGGTTTTTTTAGAATTCACTCCTAATAAGCGGGCGAAGCCGCGCGCGCCCTCTAGTCTATATATATAAAAGGACTTGTGCTGACTGACTGAGGTAAGACGCACGCAGAGCCGTAACCGCTGATGGTAGAAACGTGACATTTGGGCAGATGTTTATTTTCATATTCTAGACATCCACTAAGAAGGGAATTTGAAAAATTTTAACCCTAAAGGGATGAAATTGGGGTTGAAAGTTTGTATGGAAAAAAATTAAATCAGCACCGATTTTTATAAAATTTGAAATTCAGACTCTTAAAAACATTTCATTGAATACGTGTTTCATGGTTTTTTAGAACTCACCTCCTAAGGGTGCAAAAAAGGGATTGAAAGTTTCTATGGAAAAATCTTCAAATCGCCACCGATTTTTATAAAAAATTAAATTCAGACTGTTAAAAATATTTTATTGAACACGTCTTTCGTGTTTTTTTTAGAATTCACCCCTAAGGGTGCAAATAAGCGGGCGAAGCCGCGCGCGCCCTCTAGTTAAATATAAGACGAGCTTGTGTTAGTAATAATAACTGCAGTCCTTTAGAATATACATCGCTATAATTATTAATAATAATATAAAATAAAAAATATATTCAATATTATTAAAAGACTCTACTATATCAAAATTAATATATATATATATACACTGAGGTAAGACTAGTTTAAAGTTTGTATGGATTTTTTTTTTTTAGATTACATCCCCTAAGGGTTCAAATAAGGGGTTGAAAGTTTATATGGAAAAATCTTTATATCGCCACCGATTTTTATAAAAAATTAAACACAGACTGTTAAAAATATTTTATTGAACATGTATTTCGTGGTTTTTTTAGAATTCACCCCTAAGGGTGCAAAAAGCGGGCGATGCTGCGCGCGTCCACTAGTATAATATAAAAAACACAGTGTTATTCTTAATTTCATTTTAAAAAAAACTTTTAGGATGTAATAGTGCTTAAAATATTGAATTTCTGGGTTAATGACAATATAAATGAGTTTTTACGGTTTTGTATTACGTATTAATTAACCAGATTGCCGCTATCATTAAAGTGTATTACGGTACAAGCAAACCGTATAGTGAGATACAACTATTTTAATGCTTCATAACTTGCTGGAGCACGCTGGAGGCTTATGCTGCCACAAGTATAAATTTTGCTTTAATTATATTTTACGGTGCTTAGCTTACGCTTACAGCGAAACAGAATATGTTTTAAGATAAAAAACCGGTTAAGTTCGAGTCGGACTCGTCGGAGTTTGCGATTGGTATAAGACACTTCGTTCCCCAATTTCCACCGCGTTACGTGTTGTGTGGCGGTACACCAACGCCGGGCTTTTTGCCTTGGTGCCAGAGCGAAAAAATTATATATTCAATCAAATCAAATCAGCCTATTTCGGTCCACTGCTGGACGTAGGCCTCCCCCAGGGTGCGCCAGAGCTCCCGATCCTCCGCCTTCCGCATCCAGTCGAAGCCAGCAACCTTCTTATATATTATTCTTCCTCTTCTTTCTTCTTATTATATATTATTAAATAATAATTCATACCCCCGAGTGGCGATCGAACCCACAATCATCACGTTATAGTCACACTCTCATGCCCCTGCGTCGCGACGTACGGTACGTAATAAATAATTGAAGAAAATTGGCCAAGTGTGAGTCGGTCGGCTTCTATGAGAGTAAAGAGTAAAGCTAAAAAAACACATTATTAGGTATTCAAAATATCATTATGATTCAGCCAAAACTAACATAACTTCCCTTAGCTAACTCTGACGCGCAATTAAAACTTCATTTTTGATTTTGTATAACAATAACCAAAGCGGTTAACGAATATTAATGAAGTTAGGGAGTCTCTAACAGGTTCCTTTATTTTATACTTCCTGGAAATTTGTAACCCTAATGATGATGGGTGTTGATCGACAGTTTCAGTTGTTAAACTGGGATGTATTGTGAACTCTTATATTAATAAACATAAGCAACATTAGTTATATCTTGGGTGAAATGTGTAAATGTGCCCCAACATTCACATTTTTTCTATGAATTTATTTTATTGAGGCCGGTCGTGGCGCAGCGGCACGAGGTGTGACTGCAAAACCGACTGGTTGTGGGTTAGATCCCCACTCGAGGAGACGAAATATTTACTTAAATTTATATTTCCATTTCTTCGCTCTGGTGTCGAGGTTAAGCGCGGCGTTGAGTTCTGCCACTCAACACGCAATGCCTCCAGAATTCGGCAGGCAGTGGGGAACGGAGTGTCTTAACACTAGGTTCCCTCTGCCTACCCTGCTGTGTGCAGGATATAGCGTGAAGCTAATTTAATTTATTTTTTTTTATTTATTTTAGGAAATATTTGCCCTGAAAGTAATGAATCCAGTGGTTCAGGTGGCGTCGTTAGCTGTGGTAATTTGACCTTTCCATTTGCACAAAATAATACTTGTGGTTTGAGTAGAAACCTCAAAGCGTTGCGATACTAACAAATAATGGTCATGGTCACGTTTGTCCCCAGAGTAATTTACTGTTGCATCATATCTGAACGCCAAACGTTATGTAAGTAAGTATATTTTGTTGCCTCGCCTTTGAAGTCTATGCTTTGGGTTCTTCCGATGTCGTGGTATATCTCGCTCGGGAAAATCAACCTCTGCTTGCCTTGAAACGCTGCCTGCGCTCTTCTTCAGTCTCGCTGTCTCGAAGATTATAAAAATGGTTTGCATTACACTTACACCGACGTACGACGCCTAACTGGTGGTATTACCTTGTCCAAATCTTTATCAATGACTAGTGGGCGCGCGCGGCTTCGCCCGCTTATTTGCACCTTTAGGGGTGAATTCTAAAAAAAACACGAAACACGTGTCCAATAAAATATTTTTAACAGTCTGAATTTAATTTTTTATAAAAATCGGTGGCGATTTAAAGATTTTTCCATACAATCTTTTAACACCTTATTTGCACCCTTAGGGGGTGAATTCTAAAAAACCATGAGACACGTGTTCAATGAAATGTTTTTAAGAGTCTGAATTTCAAATTTTATAAAAATCAGTGCCGATTTTAAAAAAAAATCATACAAACTTTCAACCCCTAATTCATCCCTTTACAGTAAAAATTTTTCAAAATCCCTTCTTAGTGGATGTCCAGATTACGAAAATAAACATCTGTCCAAATTTCACGTTTCAACACACGACGGTTACGGCTGTGCGTGCGTCTTACCTCAGTCAGTCAGGTACAAGTCCTTTTATATACATAGATTAACACAACGATTAACCTCTAAACTTTTATAAAAACACACGAACATTCTGTTTCTGCACGGTTTCTGCTCAAGACACTACTATTCTTCAATTTTTGTATTAGATTATAAAATTAATTCTGATCAAATTTTATATTTTGCAAAGAGTATTGTTTTGTCATGACTATCATCGTCATGTCATAATTTTTTCTTTCTTTTTCAAAAATAAATAAATCAGATTCACGCTGTATCCCACACACAGCAGGGTAAGCAGAGGAAACCTTGTGTTAAGACACTCCGTTCCTCACTTTCTGCCGAATTCTGGAGGCATTGCGTGTTGAGTGGCAGAACTCAACGCCACATGTAGTAAGGTAGGCAGAGAGAGCTTAGTGTTACAACACTCCGCTCCCCACTTTCCGCTGAATTCTGGAGATATTGAGTGTTTAGTGGCGGAACTAACACCGTGCTTGGGCTCAACCACATCGAATATATGAAAATATTAAATAATTCATGTTCTTGAGTGAGAATCGAACCCATAATCTGTCGCGATTACATTCACACGCTTGTGCCAATATATAAAAAAAACAAGTTCTTTAAATAAAAAATAATTGAAAACATAAATTGAAATGTCATAACGTAAAGAGAAAGCCCCTGAAAATAATAATGTTTATCACAACGTACACTGGCTGTATTATACCAGTTTCAATTTATTGAGAGAACGAACTACGAATACCTGCGGGAATGGAGAAACTTATAATATTAATGTTATACATTTATAGGTAGGTTATGAAGCTTGAAACTCGTTAACCCCTTTGTGAACTTAGCGATCTTTAAGCCGCATATCGCTCTCATTTTGTCTGGGGCTTAGCTACCGGAATCCCTTTTGCGTAGCGTTGAATATTTGTTGGTAGGTTGGTATAGTATCACATATATTTTGTGAAAAAAAAAAACAGAAAAATGGATGTTTGGGTTACCGTTATTAAATATTAAAGCGTAACTTTGAAGTCAGTCTTGGCACAGGGACACAAGCGTATGTCTGTAAACGCGACAGGTTGTGGTTTCGATTCCTTCTCTAGGAAACGAAAATGGAATATTGTCATTTTTTCGCTCTAGTGTCGAGGCAACGCGCGGCGTTTAGTTCCGCATCTCTACACGCAATGCCTAAAGAATTTAAATATTAAAGCGTAACTTTATCTTAGCAAAAATTCCGTGTTTTCTTTTAATATTTATAATATACTTGTATGTTTACAAATATATAGTATGTCCACATATATCATATTTGCATTTTTACCATTTTTCATGAAGAAATAGCTCAGCTTGTCTGTCTGTGTGTATGTATATCTAGTTTTATTGTAATAAAACTAATAAATAGTAATAAATTGGTCTTTACTATAAGTAAAGACCGATTTATTACTATTTAGTAGCATCTTAGTGAATTTCGGCCTAAACTTACAAAAAACTGCTAGCATATTTATAAAGATCTGATTCATTTGAAATTTGATGACATATCTACTTTGTTAGAATTTCAAAGACATGTAAACCATGACAATTTTAAATTGTTATTCCATAGTTATAAAAGAAAATTACTTTTTAGAAAAGAGTAGAGTAGGGTTAAAATTCTGCAACGTTAAATTTTTTATACGTAGGACGTTTCTTAAAAAGTATGTAAACATTGAGCTGAGGTAACAGCATCGCCTATGTACAATTCTTTAGAAAATTACTATACCAGAGCGTGTTTGAGCACATTCGATTGTCTCAAACGACATTAAGCAATGATTAAAGTCACTTGGCCTTCTATATGCTTAGACTTAGATTACACTACTTTCGTAGCGATTTTCTTATATTTTTTTAAATTTTAGAGCCTTTACTGACAGCAGTTATGTAGATTTAGTAATAAAAATATTATAATATAGTATTTTCATGTTCTCTCTGTGGTAATAAGACAAACCGTGGCGTTGAGTTCCGCCATTCAACACGCAGTCCCGGAAATTCAAGACACTAGGTTTCCTCTCCCTACCCATGCCGTTAGCGGGATACCGCGTGAGAAAAAAATAAATTTACGTCTTTATGTTATTTAGGAACATATATAAATATAACATGAATTTGAACTTACTGACTGTCGACAGTCAAGGCTCGGCGGGGCGGTGGCACTAGCGCTACAGGCCACGCGGCTTGCACTAGCGACTCCCTGACAAAATGCTCCCAAGAGGGTGATGTTCCTATAACAATAAAAAGATGTAATAAGTTTTTGCTTATTATTATTAATATGACTGTATTAATTTTAAAATAATAAATTATGATTTTTAATATTTATCATGATTTAATTTAAGTATTTATGTTAAAGTTGAGTTTTTACAGTTATAAAAATAATTTAAGCAGAATTTTTATGTAATATCTTCCTTTACAACTTTCTATCAATTATGATGAATACCTACGTTACTTTCTATCATTTTTATTTTTGTTCTTTGAATCTTTTGAATAGTTTTTTTAACTCTATGCTGTATCGCGCATATAGCAGGTTAGGCAGAGAGAACCTAGTCTTAAGACACTTCGCTCCAGACATTCCGTCTAATTTTCAGAAATAGCATGTTGAATGGCGGCCGCTGCCGCCGCGGTTGCCCTTGTTATTGGAGAGAGAAAAGGAAAATATTAAATAATTTATTTATCCCAGTAAGACTCGAATCCACGACCATCGTGTACAAATGGGCAAGATAAAAAAATCTTTAAAAATAATAGACAGTAACAATAACATAGCCTAATTTTGATTACTTTTTCACATTTAGGTACGAGAAACAGCTAGCATGAAACCATTTTGCAAAAAATAAAAGTAACGTTTTGAAATTGGAAACTTTTAGTAAAAAGCGGTCAGAACGGGGCAAGCTGTAGCTTTACGGTCTCACGTGTCTGCTTTTTCAAAGGAAAAATCAATCCCGGCGCTAGTTAACTTAAATACAACCAACGAAAGTTATAACAGCATATACCTACCTACTAGAGTGTTTTTATAAAGCATTTCGTTTACTATTATAAAGTAAAGAATAAATTTAAAAGAATAATCAGATACGAAATACGTATTAAAAGTATTAAAATTTTGTATAATGTAAAATTACATAACCCGACCGTTTTATCATACAAGGCGTATTATAAAACGGTCGGGTTATGTTATTTTTTTATTGTTTTATATATTTTTTTTAATTAACACACACCCACACACATCCATCATCCACATCCTGCATAGAATAAAATAGCTAGAAGAAACCTTGTGTTAGGACACGCCGTTCCCTATTTTCCGCCGAATTCTAGAGGCATTGCTAAGATTTGAATCTACAACAAACGCGCTACGACACGCTTGTGCCACTGTGGTAAGATGGCCTCCATATTTCTAAACAACGCTTAAAAGAGAACAACAAACTAAAAAGGTAATAAAAATGTCTTTTTTGAAGGAACATTTAGAATATACATGTATGAGCTTCACGCTGTAAGCTAATTTAAGTAAATATTTCATCTTCTCGAGTGGAGATCGAACCCACAACCAGTCGGTTTTACAGTCACACTTTGTGCTGATGGGCCACGCCTGTCCTCAGAATATATATGTATTTTATTATAATATTGTACTACGTTTACTTGTAGGCACAACTCCGTTACTTTCAAAGTTTCCACGTAAAAAGTAAAAAGAATTCACCTACACACAACAAAGGATAATTTTATAGAGCCAATTGATCCCTAATCATTCTCTTCACCGGTTGATCCAGTTATGCGAAACGTGCGCCGAATTTTGATGGACCTGGTCCTGGACCAAATAGCTGTATAATCGCTTCGGAAAAATAAATGGCGAGATAAGCTCTTGGATCTTGCTTAAATAATAATAGAATACGGAATGTCCTCATTATTATTGTTTATAATTTTAAATTGGCTACAAATGATGTGAAATTTTGATTCTGTTAATGTCAAAATCTCACTTTTATACGTTTAATCAGTTTAAATCACGGAGATATCTTCAATAGATTCCGAGAAAATAAGCTTTAACGTCAAGGGTTGTTCCCCCATAACTCCCTTACTGTGAAGGTTAAAGAAAAAAATGGTGTGTCGCAATTCCAGACAAAAAGCCGTTAAATCATATTAAAAATAATTAATTAAAAGCCAGTGCAACTTTCCCAAGCTTACTTTACCTTTGTCGAATAGAGAACATGCAATGTGTAAACTTCAAGTCAAAAAACTTCAAAGTTTGTAATATATTTATTTTGTAAAATACATATAGTATTTTACAAAATAAATATATTACAAACTTATATTTTAAGTTCAATTCATACAAAATTAGTGCAAACGTCTGCAAACTTGAGTTTCTCAATTTTTATATGTTGTACTTCACATAGAACTACAATCCCACGGAACCCTCGGTGGTTGAATCTGACACGCACATGAATGTTTTTATATCGAACAACAAAAGTGCATATTACCTTAAAATAAATTCAAAGCAAAATAATTTAAAATTATGAGATACCTTTTTAAATATCTTCATTTTTTATTTTATATATTCTTTTATAAATATACATTAATTCAAATGTATATTTATATATTTTAATAACCTAAAATATATTGTAGTATAACTAATATTTTATAAGACAGGTGTGTACAGCAGCAAAATACACCTAAAACTTTCAGCTGTCCTTGAGTTTCGGCTTGATTAATTTAAGCTGCATAGTGCCGAGCCAGCCTTGACACGTGTAATGTACGAGCTGCAGTACAAGCTAAAACCCAATTTTATGGGTAATCTAGTTATGCCTTTGTACCCAACAGCTTTTAATGCAAGCGGTTTTGTCAGTAATAGGTTGGCTAATGATTAGTTAGGCCAGATTAGGTACAAAATTTAATGTAATTATATACATAATGAATTTGAATATCTAATTTTAAATAGATTTAAGGCCAGTTATGGTGAAGGGGCACAAGCGTGCGAATGTAAACACGATTAGTTGTGGGTTCGATTTTCACTTGACGAAATGAAATAATTAATATTTTCATTTCTTTGCTCTGGTGACAAGCCACTTAAGACGCATTGCCTTCACAGAATTCGGCGGCAATTAGGGAACGGAAGTGTCTTAAAACTAGGTTCCCAGGTTACCACTATGTGAGGAATACTGCGTGAATCTAAAAAAAGGCAAGATTTTCTTAAAATGTACAACTACAATTGAATGTTTAATTTGCATTGACTGAGCTCCCAGGGCTCCCAGACTTACATTATTTTAAGAAAGCTAAAATTTGAGGACTATTAGTAGACCAATAATAATATAATAATTAATACGCATACTACCTTAACTATAAAAATATAATAATTATTTTTGTAGTTAAGGGAGAGTGCGTACTTATTAGCTTGAAAGTGGGGCCCTTTCAGAGATAGCGCCAACTAAAGGAACGTAAAATCCATGCTAATTCACGTTCAATTAGAAACGCTCGTATTTAAATAGGTATGTTTTCAAAAAATATTCTAAAAAAATTATATTTATTATTTCCAAATCCTTTACTTAGGCCTTTACTCCCGCCGGACATCCTAAAGGCTGTTTAAAATTGAGGCAAAATAGATTATACTAGCTAGCCTAAATTTGACGTAAATTATTTACTGTATACAGTATTCCTTTTAGTATCCACTCACATGAGAATGTTCCAGATATTTACATTATAATTATGCATACTATCGCGTCTGGGGGGATGATTGGCCTATAGGATCGATCTGGATGCTTATAAGGGGTCTTGAAATAAAACATTAGGGGGCCCTGGGATTTTAAGCTAATACATATAAGTAGACGTCAGGCTCTACAATACGAATATTGAAAATAAATCAGCTTCACGCTGTATCCCGCACACAGCAGGGCAGTCAAGGAACCTATTGTTAAGACACTCCGTTCTCCACTTTCCGCCGAATTCAAGAGGCATAGCGTATTGAGTGGTGGAACTCAACTCCGCGCTTTGCCTAGACACCAGAGCGAAGAAACGGAAATATAAATTTAAATAAATATTTCATTTCCTCAAGTGGGGATTGAACTCACAACCAGTCGGTTTTACAGTCACACCTCGTGCCGCTGCGCCAAGGCTGGCCTCAATTATTCTGGATCTAAAACTTAAATTCAAAACCTTGTAAATTCAGTAAACAATAATCAATGTATACATTAATATTTTATTGTATTGTATATCAATATTACATATAGTCACAGAGCAGCTTCAGAATATAATATAGCTTATTGTAACAATCTAACTTCAACTCAGCTATTTTGACATTGATTTATACTTCCTCGCTTGTTAGGGAACTCGTTCTAATAAGAAAACTCTCGGTAAGCTGCTTAGAAACTGAGACAGAGTACCTATTTCGTATATGGTACACAATTTCAGAAAGTGTAAGTGATTTGAAAGTTTTTCTTTATAATTGGATCTATTAAATATAAAATATATTTTTGTTTCCATTTCTTCGTTCTGGTGTCAAATTAAAGCGCGGCATAGAGTTCCGCCGTCATAGATTTTTATATATTAGCTTATAAGCTGCTGTCAAGTTTGAGATCGATCTTGAGATGCTTGATGATTTAATTATATATATACTTATCTAAGAATGAAAGAACATTTCAAGGACTATATCAGATTTAAGAGCAATATGGGCCTAAGTTATTAAGTAAACGACGTCCTCTTTTTGGAAATAATCCTTAGTAAAAGTATCTTACAATGTTTATAAAATAATCTGAAAATAGTGAAAGCAAAAAATACCTCGTGGCTCAGAGTACTTACACACAATTTAAGTAATTAAAAGTTATAAAAACTGTATATATTTTTACATTAGCTGGTGGCTAGATCCCTTGCTGTAACTCCATAACCTGTGATATGGGTTTATATCAAATTATATTTTAAACATGATAAATAGGAATATAGACATGATAAATATAAGAAAATTAAATCTGTATTTTGATTACTGTAATAACTCTTTAATAAAAGTAAAACAGGAAATATTATTAATTTTACTTTTCCTCTCTGTTAACCGCGGCGTTGAAATCCGCCACCACATGCGTTGTCACAAATTCGGAAAAAAGTGCAGCATGGAATGTAGTGCAGGATATGTCATGAAACTATTGAAAAAAAGTGTATTTGAACTTTTAAATAGTTATCATATTCGGATTTCACGCTACGAAATAACATTTCTTAAACAGAAACTTGTATATTAACGTAAAAAAAACAGATATCATATCGTATATTTCTTCTGGTAAAGAAATATTTATGAAAGCACTTCAGTGGGAGACTCAGTTGGTGAAACTTGTTAAAAATGTAGTGGATAGAGTTCAAGACTGGCAAACTTCGTAGAAAATATTATTAGTAGCGTTCTTAGTAGAGAGGGAAGTACTATACTGTATTATGAATAAGTTCGACTCATTTATATTTAGTAGTTCCTTTCGGTATACAATTCATCTTGATGAAACGTGGTGTGAATATAAAATAGTTTAAACTCACAAAAAAAATGGTGTATATTGCGATATTTTTTGTAGCTTTAGAACGTATCCTTGAGAACCTGGTGTTAAGACAGTGTTAAGACACTCCGTTCTCATTAAGACACTTCCGTTCGTTACTTTCCGCCGAATACTGGATTGAGTGTTGAGTGGCGGAACTCAACGCTGCACTTTGCTCTCTCCCTCTGGCCTCCCATTGATTAGTATAAATATTTACGTTAATTTCTGCCGAATACTGGATTGGGTGTTGAGTGGCGGAACTCAACGCTGCGCTTTGCTCTCTCCTTCTGGCCTCCCATTGATTAGTATAAATATTTACGTTACTTTCCGCCGAATACTGGATTGGGTGTTGAGTGGCGGAACTCAACGCTGCGCTTTGCTCTCTCCCTCTGGCCTCCCATTGATAAGTATAAATATTTAAATAACATTTTTGAAGCATAGTATTCAATAAGTCTAAACTCAATAGACTCCGATTATATGTCTGTAGTGGCTCGAATCATCTAGTTCAGACTATCCCTTATACATGACGTGGAAAGAAAATAAAATAGTCATTGATCATCACAAAATTCTTCTCTATATTCTCTGTTGCTTGCGTTTTATATAGCAGTAAAATTTATAAAAAAAAGTGGGGAACGGAGTGTCTTAAAACTAGATTGTCTCTGCCTACCCTGTGTGCGGGATACAGCGTGAAGCTGAGTAAAATTTTGATTATTTTTTTTACACAGAATTTTAATATATTTTCTAAACAGCCTATTACAAAGTTTTAGCATATTATATAAAATTCGTTGCTTACAAGTCACGCGTGACTTCAATGTGATATACAAAGGCTAAACAATGACAGGCACTTTCATAAGCATTTACGGTCACGGCTCATTACTTTCTTAGTAAAATGTCCCTGAAATTAGTTATATTATAAAGCGCTAACGTAGTTACAGTTTATTAATGTAATAAATTGTAAAAGAGGCCGAAGTTTTTTTGTAATATAATAAAGGTTTCAAATATAATAAGGTTCTTAAAATAAAATTATTTATATTTAGTATACATTTTTAATAAACTAATGCTTATCTATATAAAAAAACGTTTTAAAATTAATAACATTAAAATCAGCTTCACGCTGTATTCCGCACACAGCAGGGCAGAGGGAACTTAGTGTTAAGACACTCCGTTCCCCACTTTCTGCCGAATTCTGGAGACATTGCGTGTTGAGTGGCTGAATTCAACGCCGCGCTTTGCCTCGACACCAGAGCGAAGAAATGGAAATAAAAAGTTTTAAAATGAAGTTGAAGAAATTCTCAATAAATTGAGATTTATCAACACCTCCTTATAGTACGTTTATATTAATATATAAGCTAACAATTCTAAAAAAAAGAGTTCATAAAAGAAAGAAATACTATTTTTTTTCTAGTTCCGGCGAGCTCGTTGCTTCACTATGATTTGACCTCGTAAAATACTGGTTTCCTTAAATCTTCCTATTTGTACCGGAAAAGAGAATAACAAGTTCATTTTACGCTTTACGACACTGAGCAGCGAAGAAATATGGTACAGAAAATAAGAAAGTATTTTTTAGCTATATTTAAAATAATATCTTTCCTTATGTTTTTTTGTTCCTTTATGTATATACTAGCGGCTCGCCCACGGCTTCGCCCGCTTAAAATACATGATTAATGATTTAATAAGCACAATCGATTGACAACTATAATGACTTCTAATATGATTTTTTTTACGACATTATCGTTAAAGAATTTTTGATTGTTTTAAATAAAAAAATACGACCATTGTTGATATTTAATATTTATAAAATATACATAAAGCTAATTATGTATTACACGTATATATTTTTGTAACTTTATGTTCTTTTTACATATATAATATACGTCTCATCATAATTCTAAAACTCTGTTAAATGTGCTGATGTCAGTGAATAGTTTAATTTAGGTTGTAGGATTCATAATATTCTTTGTAAAATAACTGTATTAATTGCATATTAACTCCTGTACAGCTTTTAAATTAGTTACATATATTATATGAACGAACCAAACAAAATATCTTTGTATTTACTTGATATTTCTTTCAAGATCGTTCTTTATCTCTGTGTTGAATTAATTACGACTTAAACTTAACTGTTATGATTAATGAAGGTAATCTCCACTAACGATTCAATTTTGTTTACTTTATTGTATAAAATATTGTATAATAGTGCTTCAAAAATATATATTTTTATCAACAATCATATAACCCAGACGTTTCGAACGTCATTCTTTAGTCAGGGTCATACCAGCGCGATTTCTATATAACATTCGCTGGCAAGCTAATGCCTTGAGTTCATTCAAATGACGATAACTTTTTTTTTAATGAACCGATTTTGATGAACCAAACTTTAGAACCTAAATTGAGTTAAAACAAAGCAATTGGTGAAATTTTCAAGTAAATCGGTTCAGTAGTTTCAGAGAAAAATGCGGACAACAATATGTCGACAGACAGACAGACAGA
>JAATLQ010031793.1:16827-40735 GCA_013421005.1 Heliconius erato x Heliconius himera
GAGACAGACAAGAAATTAAAAAAAAATCTTTTTGCTTTCTATTAGTCTTTTTAAGTGTCCCTCTATCCATTTCAGTCAAAATTACTAAATGTACAGACAAAATATTTTTACTGTCTTATTATATATAGAGATGTATGACTCTATTCCTTATTTTCTATTTATTTTAAGAGAAAATCCATATAAAAAATACAAACTTACTTTGTTTAACCAGATTAAGGAAAAATGTACAATATAAGTCTCCTCCATAGGCATACATATATCAGAATGGGAGTTTATCTCCCATTCATGATATATGTATGGTCAGTTTTACCTATACTACGATGGCATTAAAAGTAACGTAATTTTTTAACAAAAATAATGTAATCTCAAAAGAACAGAAAAAAAATATTTCAATCAATATTGATCTTAATATACGGAAACTCGACAATTAGTTTGTTTTATTTTTAAATTTTTTATTAGCTTCACGCTGTATCCCGCACACAGCAGGGTAGGCAGAGGGAACCTAGTATTAAGACACTCCGTTCCCCACTTTCTGCCGAATTCTGGAGGCATTGCGTGTTGAGTGGCAGAACTCAACGCCGCGCTTAACCTCGACACCAGAGCGAAGAAATGGAAATATAAATTTAAGTAAATATTTCATTTCCTCGAGTGGGGATTGAACCCACAACCAGTCGGTTTTGCAGTCACACCTCGTGCCGCTGCGCCACGAGCGGCCTCAAATTAGTTTATGTATCTCTTATATATTCACAATAAAAAGTTCTATTAAGTACAAACAGACAACCAAACACTTTTAAATTATAGATTTGTATTGTTATATCATTTTTTAATCATCTTAAATATTTTTTCGGAATTTGTATCCGGAACGCGGGATTGGAAAAACTGAAAAAAGTGCTTGTTAATAAAGACAGAACTGTTTTAGTTTCCAAAATATTCTAATAAAATTAAAAATACATGATTTTAAAAATATTTACTTTACTTTTAAATTTGTATTTTTCTTTATATATTTTAAAATTAGCTAAAGGTCTTTTAGTATCTAAAGCTCTTTTAGTAAAAGCTAAGCTAAAGCTCTTTTAGTATTTCACAGGTAAATAAATATGTGCTGTCAACAAGCACTTATTTCGAATGAGATTTGCAATTCAAATGTTCATAAGCTTACAATAAATATTGAATTTTGTAATGCATTGTAAATCGAATAGTAAATTAACTTTGAGTTAAATAATAGATTAATAGATTAAATAGATTAAGTTTAGACACCATTCTCGTACAATTGGACACTGCCTTTATACATAAGAGTTATGGGTTCGGTTCCAACTCGGGGACCCAATAATACCAATTATTAATCCACCTGGAAAGTGTCCATTTTAAAGACTTTAAGCTGTGTTTGTTGTACTGGTTTAATTGAGATATAAAATATCTAGTTTCAATTCCATATATCGGTGGCCCCGTCATATATCAAGTTTCAACTTTTTAATCTTAATAGTTTCATAATATAGTAGATCTGACATACGGACGGATAGAAAGACGTAACTAACTAAAAATAATACACCAAATAAATGTATTTTTCTAGACATAAGAAAGAGAATCACTTTTTTTAACGTAGCGGGATTTAGAGCTGCGCCTCTTGAAACCGTCCCGAAGTAATTTTCAAATATATTTTTTTCCATATTAATTTAAATTTTACGTTTTTTTTTTCGAGATACAACTATCGATTCGAAATGCTTATGTTGAAAAATTCAAAAAATCCTAGATAATGTTTCTAATTCTTTAAATATCTTAAACACTTTAATTTTAATTTTAATACTTGAATGCTTCAAACACAACGGTATGCGTGAGGCAGTTAGTAAAGAAACTTTCTGCTATTACAACTTAAGTACGGAATCTCGCTATGTGAATATTAGTAGATTAATGGAATGTTCGTGTAGAATGCTTGACCTCCATTCAATAATTACCTCCCTCAGCCTTACATTTGCTTAGAATGTTGGAACACTTGTATTGGATTTTTTTTCTTTTTAGCTTCACGCTGTATGCCGCATATAGCAGAGTAAGTAGAGGGAAATCTAGTGTAGAGCGTCGTAGAGCATTGCGTGGTAAATAGCGTAAATAAACGCTGCGATTTGTCTTGTTTCCAGGTCGAAGATAAAATTATAATTTAATTATTAATAATTGACTATTTAAAAGCTTTTCTAGCTCCACGTATCCTTAAGCATCAAACAAGGCGAGGGTGGCTAGTGTTAAGACACTCCATACTCCACTTTCTACGATTTTTAGTGGCATAGAGTGACTTAACAAAACGCCGCGCTAAGCTTAGTATTGTCGTAAAATGTTTTAGTTATAAAAGATTTTCACATCGACCTTCTAACAGACAGATATGCCTGGAATTAGATTAAGAGATTGTTGACATAATCCTCCTAGCTAATGTTTGTACAAGAATCTCTTAGCCGGATACGAATTAGGAATTAAGCAGTATAAAGTACCTCGGAGAGCATTGAAAGTTAATTGAAATAAGAGACGGTATACACAAAAATACTCTAGTGCTACGTATATCTCGATCGAAATATATACTGTATGTTGAAATAAATAATATTTAATAATAAATATTTAAAAATGGTTCCCCAGATAATACATGATTCATATATAATAAAAATTTTCTATACATAATGTACCTCTCAATAAAATATTGATACCCGTCGATTTATATCATGACTAAAATTAAATCAGCTTGACGCTGCATCCCGGCATACAGCCGGGTAGGCAGAGAGAACCTAGTGTTAGGACACATTGTCGTCTTAAGTGGCGGACCTCACCGCCCGCGCCGGACTTCTGCCTTGGTGTCAGAGTGAAGAAATGAAAATATTCATAAATAATAAATCATTCCCCCAAGTGGGAATCGAACCCACGACCGTGGCGTCACACTCACATCCTTATCCTTATCCGCGCCACGATGGGCTCATTCATCATGTCTAAACTAATATTATATTTATATGTATATATATAAAAGAAATTTTAATATGAAATTTTTTCTTATATGTATGCATATGTTAGTACAACAAGTATCGATATGTTTTGTTTGTATACTAACGATAAATTTCAATAAACTTGAAACAACACAGGATATAGGAGAATGTTGTTCAAAGATTTCCTTGGGGCATCCGGTTCGTTGTTTTATCCATATTGGGAATTATTTTTGTTTTTTTTTTGTCACTTTACATAACAGTCTTTGTATTTTTTGTAATAATAACATTTTTATGGACCTTATCATTTGTCACGATTTTTTTAAACATCACGCTGTATTAGGCACACAGCAGGGTAGGCAGAGCGAACCTAGTGTTAAAAAAAAGACACTCCATTCCCCACTTTCCGCCAAGTCTGGAGACATTGTGTGTTGAGTGGCGAAACTCAACGCCGCGCTTTGCCTCTACACCAGAGCGAACAAATGAAAATATAAATGTAAATAATATTAATACATATTTACTAAATATGTATTTCATTTCTTCCAGTGGAGATTGAACTCACAACCAGTCGATTTTAAAGTCACACTTTGTGCCCCTGCGCCAGGACTGGCCTCAGCTTTTCCTATATTCGTTCTTGCAAAAGTTTTATATTACAATTATTTTTATAGAATTCATAAAAATAGCTTCAAATTACTAATAAACACTTATACATTTATTCAAGAAATCCTGTGTCAATGTCTTTTGAATGAGGCTCAAAAAATTGTTGGCATTAAATAGAAAACATTTATCGTGTCATGTCAGAGAGAAACTTCGCCCATAACTTTTCCTCCGTACAGCGATGCATTTTGTAACTTCCTTTTTTAATTACGTTTCAGATTACACGGATAAGTGTGAAAGAATTTTTAGATTGGATCCTCGAGTGAAAGCGAAATTTAAAACTACGCTGAAACTCTCTGTCGAAGTTTAAAAATATAAGAAATTATGACCTAAATTGTAAATTACAATTTAATGTCTTCACTAAGTAGTAGAGTTTGGTTAGTTCCTCACTGTTTTTTTTATTTTAATTATTAAACTATTATAGCGACCCGCTCGCGGCTTCGCCCGCTTGTATTACAAAATGGCTTATGTTTTCATCCAAATCACTCTCGTGATCTAATAACATTATTATTTTAAAGAAAATGTCCATAAATTGAAAACCGAAATTATAAATATTGCCGCAAATATTGACGAAACATTTAAAAAAAAGTAAACATCAAATGTACTAACTAAAATATAAATATTATAGTAAAAACCACATTAAAATCGGTTAGCCGTTTCAGAGATACGGAAAGACATAAAAAAATATTATAGCATATTTGTAATACTATCAATAAATAATAGAGTCGTACATAGAGATAAAACCTAAAAAACCTATTAATAATATTATAAAAAAATTCTACCTCAAGTTATATTTTGAATATATAATGTGAAAGAAGAAATATGGTTCGAAAATCTCTCTTTGACTCCCAAATTGGCGAAAGTGGGCAGTTGTCGCGTTATCATCATCAATCAAAGGAAATTGATGAGAAGCATCATTACGGGATATTATCAAAAAAAAAACTGGAAGCTTCAATATAAAGGTTGATCGAGTACTGTAATACTTGTATGCTTGTTATTCTTATATCTTGTGGGGTAAATGTGTATTCTATATTCCCAGCTAATTTAAGGTATTATAGTAATTTTTATTTGGAAAAAATCAACATAGAATTCTATGTTGAATTATTCCAAATAAACATTAGGAAAATTTAACTTGAAATTATTTAGGACTATCTCAAGTCTCTTATTTTGTAATTAATATTTTTTTTAGCTTCACGCTGTATCCCGCACACAGCAGGATATACAGAGGGAACATAGTGTTAAGAGACACTCCGATCCCCAGTTTACGCCGTATCTGGAGGGATTGCGCTTTGTACGGCGGAACTCAACGCCGAGTTTTACCTCAACCGCAAAGCAAAGAAATGAAAATGTATGTTAAAATAAATATAATATTTATCTTTTTATATCACGTTAATCCATTAAATTTTTAATCTCTAGCTGTAGCGCGTCACAACTTCCAAAAGCTACGGAATTACATAACCACCGCTGCGTTCATAATAAATGTTAATGTGGCTTTAAATAATAAATTATCTACAATAATTAAATATTTTAAATCTCGAGTACATTTTGTCAGCCTCCAGGCTATAATATTAGCCTTTCAGCTTCACGCTGTGTCCTGCACACAGCATGGAAGGCCTAATGTTAAGACACTCCGTTCCCTATTTTCCGCTGACTTCTAGAGGGATTGCGTGTTTAGTGGCGGAACTCAAGGCCGCGCTTTCCCACGAGACCTGAGCGAAGAAATGAAAATATCAATTTAAATAAATATTTCATTTCCTCGAGTGGGGATCGAACCCAGAACCAGTCGCGTTAAGAAACATAAACATTTAATTTGAATTAGTAGTAAAACACGAGTACTGCCCGTAGACGTGGATAATGTGATACTTTATTCAACAAAACTACTTCGAACAAAGTTTCGTTCCGAATAATTAAGTTTTTTTACAACGTTTTAAGAACGACGTGAATTTTTGCAGTGGTTCGTTTTTGCAATTTAAGTTTAATAGTAATGCGGTAAATAAACCACATACATATGTATGTATGCGGTAGTCAGTAGTTAAGAAAAGTCAGATTTTTTTTCATTTTCAAACTGTGTTTTTATATAGCAGCGTAGGCAGAGGGAACCTATTATTAAGACACTTCCTTTCTCGCTTTCTGCCGAATTTTCATGGCATTGCGTGTTGAGTGGCGAAACTCAATGCCGCGTTTTTCCCGTGTTACCAGAGTAAAGAAATGAAAACATTAATAAATAATAACTTATAACCCAGAACGGGTATCGAACCCACAACTGTCGAGTTACAGTCACACGCTTGTATTTCGGATCAACCTTAACTTATAAAATGTCTTCAGAATTTTGAAAATTTGCCAATTTTTCGTTAAAGTAACGAACCAACAGGCTTACCTTTGGAAATAATGGACGTGAAACGACTAGATAATGTTTGAAGATTATACAGCAAAGAGTAGTTTGTAGAAGTAATATTTTAATTTTTAATGTTTGTACTAAATTAACTTCAATTCAAAATTGTATTCAATATATTTTTTACAATTTCTATAGGGAATATTAATGGAAACTGAGCATCTCAACATTAGGTTTCATGCTTTTTTTTGGAAATTTTTGGCAATACAGTACTAAAGATAAATGAAAAATATATTTAAATAAATAAAAAAAATCAGCTTCACGCTATATCCTGCACACAGCAGGGTAGGCAGAAAGAACCTTAAAACACTCCATTCTTCACCTTCTGGAGGCATTGCTTTTTGAGTGGCAGAACTCAACGCCGCGCTGTGTCTCGAGTCCAGAGCAAAGAAATAGAAATGTAAATTTAAGTAAATATTTCATCTCCTCGAGTGGGGATCGCACCCACAACCAGTCGGTTTCACAGTCACACTTTGTGCCCCTGCGCCACGACTGGCCTATAAATATATTAATTAATATTATGTATTTACAATGTATTAACATTATTATAATGAAAATCACGTTATATAACATAAAGGGTCACGGTAAGCAATTTGCAAAGTTCCCTTATCCTCTTTGTAAATGTTAGAAAGTTTCGAGCCCGTGATACCGAGCTGGCTCCTCGCCAGCAGTTGACTCATCACGTAGACGACGGTTAATTACTCCATATCTGGACACAGATGTGGGAGATACATTAGGTTTATTTATATATTTATATATACTAATGTTTATTTTAGTTTAGTTGCAAAAACCATTAGTTAGACTTGGGAGGGGTGATTTTTCTGTTTTGTTATTTAATTCGTATTATTAACTATGATGATATAATATTTATTGGCATACTACATTGGCAGCTTCACGCTGTATCCCGCATTTAGCAGGGCAGGAAGAAGGGGCGTAGCGAGTGGTAAAACACTTCGTTCCGAATCTCTTCCAAATTTTAAAGGCATTTCGTTTTGAATGGCGAAACTTCATGTTTTGCCTCGACACCAGAACGAAGAAATGAAAATATGAATTAAATATTTCTTTTCCTCAATTAGAAATCGAACTCACATGCTTAGTCATGTATCCCTGCATACGTTTGTATACCTGCTACGACTGGCCTATTTTTTTGTTCCTTATCTTAGCTTTTAATTTTAAAAGATAAATAAAAAAAATTAAAAAATTAAATTAGCTTCACGCTGTATCCCGCACACAGCAGGGTAGGCAGAGGGAAGCTAGTGTTAAGACACTCCGTTCCCCACTTTCTGCCGAATTCTGGAGGCATTGCGTGTTGAGTGGCAGAACTCAACGCCGCGCTTAACCTCGATACCAGAGCGAAGAAATGGAAATATAAATTTAAGTAAATATTTCATCTCCTCGAGTGGGGATCGAACCCACAACCAGTCGGTTTTGCAGCCACACCTCGTGCCGCTGCGCCACGAAAAAAAAAATAAAGGCCTAAAGGCCCTAAGGCCTTAAGGCTTAAAGGAGATTTAAAAGATAAATTTACACAAATTACAAATCAACGTCGTGTGATTATACCAGTAAATTACAAAGACCAGATATTCTAGCAATTGCCCTTATCAAATCATTAAAAAATATAGATTTTATAAATGTGCATAATTTGGCAGGATAGTGTCCGACTCGAGGGAATGATCATATTTAAATTAATATTTTAGTAACTATAAAATCAATACTACAAGTACCTACTAGTAAAGCTTATAGTAGTGTTTAAGAATATTTACAGAATAAAGAAATGGAATGGAATGTCAATGTCATGCAGGAAAGCTGTCAGTCTATTTGAATAAAGAAAGAGTAAAGATTATTTGTATAAAGAAAGATTATTTAGATAAAGAATTTAGATTTTGATTTATACCAATTTCCTCTGTCTAATAACGCAAGACGTATGTATGGTTATATCTGTCACTTAATACGCAACTCTCAACGATCGGGCAGATAATGGGCATCGAAACCACCAACTCTATAGTCGCCCTAACACCAGGGAAATGGATCCGTTCCCGTTTGCGCCAAGTTCTGGAGCCATTGCGTGTTGAGTGGCGAAACACAACGCCGCGTTTTGCCTCTACAGCAGAGCGAAGAAATGAAAATATAAATGTAAATAAATATTTCATTTCCTCGGGTGGAGATCGAACCCACAACCAGTCGGTTTTACAGCCACATATTGTACCCCTGCGCCATGACTGGCTTCTATTTGATTTTTTTTAATATCATGACGTAATTACTTTCAACTAAACGATGAAAATTATTTTAATATTTTCATTTTTCCGACATATATAGACAACACGCGTTAGATATTTTTAACATTTTAAATGTGTTTTTTCACATTTTCACAATGAAATTGGTTTATGAAACGTTAAAAAAATTAACGAAGTAGTGTATGAAGCAACGTCGAAACTTTTAAATGTTTTTTTACAATTTATTTATGTTGTTAGCATCATAGTAAATTTTCACTTTCCAGGGATTTGATAAGCTGAGAATTATCGTTTTGCAAGAGAGAATACATCATGCACTAGGTTTTCCATCACAAATAATACCTGTAACTTATCATCGAGATCCACGAAGATAAAAGAATTAACTCTAGTTATTTAATAATAACATTTCAACTTCAATGATAAATATTAAAATTCAAATATTATAGTTAATGTGTACAAATGTACACAATATTATATTATCTTTTATTTTTAATACAAAAGAAAAAAAGAATAAAAGTACTAAATGACAGGATATTTAGGTGAAAATGAGGTACTAAAGCAAAAAACTCAACGTTGTATACAGCCAAAGGATTGATTGATATCCTTACATGTGAAAAGAAACAACGCGTATAATGTAATTCTATGTGATTATTCCAGCTCTGTAATCTCAAACTTCATTTTCTATATAAAGTACTAATATTATATATAAGTATGTTTGTATGTGATAAGTAGGAATAATAAAATGCCGCCTTAACAAAAATGAGCATTTTCCATTCACATTATGTAATATATTGGGGCCAGTCTTTCGCAGAGGCACAAGCTGTAAACGATTGTGGGTTCGATTCCCAATCTAGAAAATGATGTATTGCATATTTTCATTTCTTCACTCTGGTGTAAGGCCTAAGTGCGGGGCTGAATTCCGCCAGTCAACACATGCCTCCAGAAATCGGCGAAATATGGGGAACGGAGTGTCTTAACACTTGGTTTCATTTGTTGTGTTTGGGATATAGCGTGAAGCTGAAAAAAAAAATTGAAAGTATAAGCTGTCAAGGCATAATAGTTAGTAGCAAAATAGCGTTATACTATATAAAGCCCTCGCTATGTATTGATTGGTCGGTCGTGGCGCAGCGGCACGAGGTGTGACTGCAAAACCGACTGGTTGTGGGTTCGATCCCCACTCGAGGAGATGAAATATTTACTTAAATTTATATTTCCATTTCTTCGCTCTGGTGTTGAGGTTAAGCGCGGCGTTGAGTTCTGCCACTCAACACGCAATGCCTCCAGAATTCGGCAGAAAATGGGGAACGGAGTGTCTTAACACTAGGTTCCCTCTACCTACCCTGCTGTGTGCGGGATACAGCGTGAAGCTAATTTAATTTAATTTTTATGTATTGATTTCGACTAAGGGTAATAAAGATATTTAAAATATTTTTATTTTCCTGCTCCCGTAACACAAAGTTGAAACTAAAATACGCATTAATTAAAATATTTGTGGAAAACGGAGAACAGAGTGTTATGATACTAAAATCAAAAATTTTTCATCTTCTCGAGTGGGGATCGAACCCACAACCAGTCGATTTTGCAGTCACACCTCGTGCCGCTGCGCCACGACTGGCTTCAATAGTTATAAATAGATTATTTAAATAACCCACGGTGTTGAAATGAGGACCGTTTTAACAAAATTATGTAGGTATCTCCCTCGTGCATACCGATGCTTGCCATATGAAATATGTACGTGAGGTCACGTGATATTTAAATAAGAAATGTCATAGTCTTGTTTGTTGTAGGAAGATGTTTCTTGGTAAAAACAGTAAAAATAATAAAATAGATTGCCGGAAATAGTAGCCTGTTATTCCCGGAATTATTAAAAAAAAACTTTTTTATTAAGTAATTAGTTTTCCTTATGGATTGGAAAACTAGTGTTGTTCATTTTTTTAAATGTATAACGTATGTTTTTCTATCCATAATAAAAGCTTATTCTTTTAATAATAACTATAATATTATATTCTGGTATAATATTCTCATATAACAATGATACTATGATAATAGATTTTATCTATAGTAAAAAATAGAAGAAAACTATAAACGAAAACTCACTATATTATGAAAATGTATTTGTCTTCATCTAAATAAGCTAATTCTCCACAAGCCCTGGGAAAAGAGTTCCACTATGGTATTAATGCTACAGCCCCAATAACGATGTTTATTCATACAGCTGTATCGCAAATTCATGAATATTTTATAGCTCGTGAGATAGCGACTTGTTGGTACTTTATTACAGCAGATTTATTTCGTATAACCTGGTTCTTTTATTGCTCCTTGGAGATCCAATATGTTGAATAATTTTATAAGATAATGATATTATCACTGATCATTTGCTGTCTTCAATGAAACCAATAATAATATAACATGAAGCTTTCATAAAAATGCAAAAATGGTACATAATTCTCGTCACTTCTCGTCACTTCGAACATGTTTTGATTGTCGGTGTGTCCAAGAACGAGTAAGTAAGTACGAAGTGTGACTGTAAAACCGACTGGTTGTGTAAATATTAGTGTAAGTAAATATTTCATTACCTCGAGTGGGGATCGAACCCCCACTCGAGGTAATGAAATATTTACTTAAATTTATATTCCGATTTCTTCGCTCTGGTGTCGAGGCAAAGCGCGGCGTTGAGTTCTGCCACTCAACACGCAATGCCTCCAGAATTCGTCGGAAAGTGAGTTCTTTAATGGGAACGGTGTGCCTCAACACTAGGTTCCCAAGTTCCCTTTGCCTACCTGTCTGTGCTCCTATATGCGGGATACAGCGTGACGAACAAAGTAAAGTAGTAAAGATTATAAAAATAAAACTAAATATATATTATCTGTGCCAAAAATCAATCCTTCTGGTTAACCTCTGGCTTCTGGTTAACCTCTGGCATCTTTCAACCCTTGAATCACCAATACTTTAAAAGTCATTTTAAAATTAATTTCTTTATAAATTGTGATTATTTAATTATTATACAAAAAAAATACAAGAGATGAATACTTAGCGTTTATTTGTGACGTTTAGATTTAATTTTATTTTTATTGTCTTATTTCTTAACAAACTTAAACTTAATATAAATATTAAAATTAAGAATGTATTCATAATTTTTGTATTTATATTACTAGTATATTCTTTCTTTTATATAGTATTTTACGCAAATACAAAATGTAAATAATTTAATTATCACAATTCATTGCTGTCTGAGGCCAGTAGTGGAGCAGGCGCAGAGACGTGTGACTGTAAACGCGACAGGATGTGGGTTCGATTCCCGTTGGAAAAAATGAAATATTTAATATTGTCATTTCTTCGATCTGATGTTGAGGCAAAGCGCAGCGTTGAGATAGGCCACTCTATGTCACGTGATGTCTCAAAAATGGTATCTTAGCACCAGGCGCAGGTAAAGTAAAAAAAAAATTATCCTGAGTGAAAATCAAATCCACGCTCATCACGTTTAGCTAATGTCCGACACTTTCTAACTGCACCGTGGTGGCATTTAATTTTAATAATGAGAATTTTGAGCCACTTCTACAAACTTGTTTTTTTGTAGTTTTTTAAATTAATATGAATCTGTTTACTATCCAGGATATATGTTGTATATATCAAATTAATCAAGTATATTTTGACAAATATTACAATTTAAAATACAATTTAGAAATGTTAATATCTAATTTTGAAAGAATTAAATGAATAAGCATTTTTATCTTATATTCGATGAAAACAAAGTGCTATGTCGGGTCTCGTCCCTTCACCTTGGTATGTCAATATAAAACGAGGACGAAAACAAAGCAATTTATCATGGAGCCCTCTCTCTTCCATCCACATGAAAAGGGAGTAACGCTGAACAAGTAGTGAATAAAAGTACGAGACTTACCAAAGTAGGGTTATATAGTTTATTTACATATAGGTAGCTTTTTTATGGATTATATTCCATTTAGGATATAATTATATTTTCAATATAATATACGTACATTAGAATAGAAATATATATATACATATACATAAAAGCAAATATAATATTATATTTATTTATGATAAAAATAATGAATTTTGACATCTATCCTTTCATTTACCCAGATTTATGAAGTTCCACGCAAATTTCTATTCATTTTAATGGTCTAGTATTGTATTTTATTTTAAATTTTTGTGCCAACTACATACTCTAAACCTTATTTATTTCAGATATTTTTCACATATACTATTTATTTGTATACTACCATTTGTGGAACGAACTCACCGGTAAACAGATATTGACGTTTCATTAGATACTCCCTCTTTTTATCCAGAAATGTCGTGCAAAATATGAAAAAGCGTAAAGTCAAAATAAGAAAGGAAATTTTAAAATTTGAGTTCAAATAAAAAGCATCTTTCTACATATCAACGTCACAAACACTCTACCCAAACAACAAACGGTATAACATAAATAAATATCAAACGACATTCTACGGAAAACGTATGTACCTATTTCATACATCGTTTATCAATCCTTATTCCCTAGCTGTGGCACATATGTTATTTTAAGCTTTTATGCGCATTTTTGTAAACTAGCTTCGCCCGCTTAAACTAATAGCCAAATTATACAAAATATTGATATAAATCAAAATAAATAAATCAGCTTCACGCTGTATCCCGCACACTGCAGGGTAGTTAGAGGGAACCTAGTGTTAAGACACTCCGTTCCTCACTTTCTGCCGAATTCTGGAAGCATTGCGTATTGAGTGGCAGAACTCAACGCCGCATTTGTCCTCGACATCAGAGCGTAGAAATGGGAATATAAATTTAAGTGAATATTTCATCTCCTCGAGTGGGGATCGAATCCACAACCAGTCGGTTTTACAGTCACACTTTGTGCCCCTGCGCCACGACTGGCCTCAATATAGGAAATATTGATATAAATTGTAATTTATATGTTAATCTGGTGTATAAGCTTACTGTAAAGTTTCATCTAAATTCGTTCAGTAGTTTTTGTGGGAACTTTAAAAATATACATATTAGTAGAATGTATGCAATTATCTTATATATATTTAGCTTGCTACGTAGGTGCTTTCAATTTTTTGTATTATATGTGTGAGATATACCTACATCTGAAAATATAACAATAAAAATAAATAACAATAGAAACAAATAATACAATATAAGCTTCACCCACATATTTTTTGTATATAAAATCCATTAAACTATAGCACTATTAAACAAACTTTAAACTCTAACAAAACGCTTTGTTTTTGTTCCGCACAATATGTTCGCGGTGGTTAGCAGTCTCAACTTTTATTCTCTTTTTGTGGACAATCGACGAACGCTGTTAAATGGTTTTTGTGTTTTGGGTCCAGTTCCAGTTATGGAGAAGGGGCACAAAGTGTGTCTATAAATACGACAGGTTGTGGGTTCGATTCCCACTCGAATAAATGAAATATTTAATATTTCCATTTCTTCGCTCTAGTGTAGAGGCAAAGCGCGGCGTTGAGTTCTACCACTCAACACGAATTCGGCAGAAAGTGGAGAACAGGGTGTCTTAACACTAGGTTCTCTCTGCCTACCCTGCTGTGTGCGGGATGCAGCGTGAGGCTGATTTTATTATTTTTTATAGCTTCACAAATTAAAAATTATTTATAATCATTTTTTTCTTTTTAATTATTATGATTTCACTTGGAAAATAATACTAAATGTTTCATATTCAAGTCAATAAGCCGTCGTTGCTGTAATGTAAATGCTAGTCCGTTTATTAATCACTGAACATGCCATACATGGCAATTAATGCTGTAGCTCCCGCATAACATTAGAGTTATCCAATAAACTTCGATTATCAACCCGATTGGAATTTACCTTTCCAATAGAAAATGATTATATTGTAGAATATTTAATTTATTAGTAGCGAACCCTTCTCCCGCTCACACTATACGAAAATTTATTTAATATAATTTATTCTTCTTCTTTCTCAATTCTCTCTTGACAGAGCGGTCCGATGCCATTCTATGTGGTTGGCCTACCTGGTGTACTCGTGGAGAGAGCCATTGAGGGCAGTTATCACTTAGTCTGTCCATCGCATGATAGACCTGCCGTGTGGCCTTCTGCCTTCAACTCTCCCCTAAATTAGATGGTGGTGCATGTAAAATGTCCTTGTCGAAAAATATTTTCGAAGAGAGTGAGATTCCTTGTTTAAACGATGGAGGAGGACAAGCGTTGTCCTCCATCGTTCTAAAAAAGGTTTGATTATTATTTTAGAATGGTAATATCTATTCTTGTATATACTTATATTTAATAGATTGTAATTTAATTCTTGTTGGATTTTATTTGCCAGAAAGTCGTTTTCAGAGGCGATCAGTGCCCCAAAGGTAGTGGAAGATATTTACAAATTGCCGTGGTAACAACACAAATAAGTTGTAACAAGCGTATAAAAATTTCGTTTGATAACATCATATGGCTTAGTAGCCAGAGCGCTTGAATGGTTTCCAAGAGGTTCGGGTTCAAATCCCGCTACGTTCAAATTTTTATACGTTTTCAAAAAAAATATGGATAACACTTACAAAATGTGAAAAAAGCTTAATATAATATAGCACTTTTTCTTACCAAATGATAATTTTATACTATTATCTTTGCGGAAAATTAAAATCTTCCTACAGAAATTCTAACAACAGAAATAAGTCAAGAGTTTTCTTATTTTGTATGCGGATTTATAGTTCTAAGTTTATTATTAAATATAAAGGTATTTCGTTGGATCAAGCTGGTAAGAAATCTTGAGGCGAGACACAATAAATTACACTCTCTAGAGAAATGAACTGACACATCCTTGAAGTCTTAGTATATATATAACTATAATAATATGCAACTTAAGTTAATTTATAAAATATATTCTCACCTTTACGTTTAATTTATTTTATTAAGTTATTAATATATATATTTAATACATTTTAATATTTCACCTACATTTTTTCAATAATAATGTGTTTTTAAAAAAAATATTGTCACAAAACTACTCGAAAGTAAATAGTCTAAGTGATTTCTTACACTTAAAAATGTTATACTTTAAGTTTAAAATGCCTTCGTGGTGAAGGGGCACAAGTGTGTGACTGTAACGCGACGGTTGTGGGTTCCGTTCTCACTCGGGGAAGTGAATTATGCGAGATACAGCGTGAAGCTGATTTTTATTTGTTTTTTAATAATATAATAAATGAAAATAAAAATTTATTTAATTTATATAATTTTATTGTAACACAACACCAAGTTAAACCTGGAGAAGCCGCGTTAGGGGTACTAGTTTAATTTATTACTTTTAGTATATACATATATATATATATATATATATATATATATATATATATACGAACATTTATCTTGGCTACAAAATATCTAATGCTTTTAGGGTCGGCCTTTTACGAGAGAGATAGCAATTAATTCCATTTTACTGTCTCTAAAGCTCATTGTAATGAGTGCGGCGCTTAGGAGCGAGATTGTGACTCGGACAGTACTTCTGTAATTTCAAACATTTTTTTCTTACTACCGCCTAAGTGTTTTCGTGTTAAATAACCTAAAGTTTTCTTCAGCTTCACGCTGTATCCCGCCCACAGCAGGGTAGGCAGAGGGAACCTAGTGTTAAGACATTCCGTTCGCCACATTCTGCTGAATTCTGGAGGCATTGCATGTTGAGTGGCAGAACTCAACGCCCCCCCTCACCAGAGCGAAAAAATAGAAATATAAATTTAAGTATATATTTCATCTCCTCGAGTGGGGATCGAACCCACAACCAGTCGGTTTTACAGTCACACTTCGTGCCGCTGCGCCACGATGGGCTTCTTCTCTATTTTCATAAAAAAATAATAGACGCTTTATTGATATTCAAACAGTTGTATTATTTATATTCAATGATAAGTTGGAAAAATTATTTTTTTTTTTGTTTATAAACATTAACGAAAATGGATTCGAACCGACAATCACCGCATGCGATCATACAAGGTACTAAAGACGTGGCTAATGTTAACGTTATATTTAACATTAAAATATTATTTATAATAGAAAATATTATGTCATCTTTTATAATGTTTATCTATTACATATTTTCAGACTTCGCTCTGTCACAAAAGCAAAAGTTTAAAAAAATCAGCAGAAAATGGGAAACGGAGTTTTTGGCACTAGGTTCCCTCTGCCCAGCTGTATATGCGAGATACAGCGTGCAAATCAGTAAAATCTAAATAAAATTTACAGCGTGATGCTGGTTTATTATATATTCTCTCCTTGAACAGGGTTTTCATATTGTAATTTTCCCCCACAATAGAAGTAGCGGAGCCGTTACCCGAATAACCGTTTATCGTGCTACAACGGTTACCATATTTTAAATTTGTTTCGTTGAATAGAATAAAGTTCCTGAAAAACATAAAAAGATTACATTAGTAACAAAACAACTAGAATTTCAAGCATTCTCATAAACACCTTCTCTCATTTATATAACTTGTTTTAATATTTAAATTTAGTATGACGGCGTTATAGTAACGCGTGATCGTATTACGACATATCACATACCTAATTAGGTATGTAAGTTAAGTTAAGTAGATTTTACACTACAAGTTCATACATTTACCTATTTTAACATATTAAATACATCTTTTTAATCGAATTCCTACTTTAAAACTTGAAAATTGCATTGTAATTTAAAAATGTTTTCTTTAAATTCAACCAAGTTGCAAAAATTAAAATTTTCATTTAAAATTAAAATATTTATTACAAAATTAATAATTCCAAGGTATTTATTTTAAAGCATATTGTTACAAAATAATTTGCTAAATGATTTAAGGTAAATGCCACATTGCTTCACAAAAAAGAGAAATGAAGTTTTAAAGTTTATTTTATGTGGTAAAAAGTTGATATCATTATCAAGAACCAAAATGACATCTGTATATATATTTCTTAATATAAATTATTCTAAACAAATAAAAAATGCGAATGAAAGCTTTAAAACTTATGAATTTGGAGTGTACAAGCTTATATTCTTCTTTTTTCGCATCATCGCACATACCTATAGTAAGATACGCAGAAGAAACATAGTGTTGAGACACTTCGTTTCCAGACACAGCTCAATGTTCGATACATTGCGTATTGAGGTTAGGAGGCGAAACTAAACGCCACACTGTCATGTAAGAAATAAAAATAATTAATTCCGTCGACGAATGCTACGCCATAAAATACATAAAGCAATAAAATAATTTTAAAAAATCAACTTTAAATATTTATAACACCGTTAAAAATAAAGATAAAGAATCATTAAGCAAAGCTTACGCACATAGAGAATATGAGGCCACAGTGCAGCCCACCGCATACAAAAAGTAAACGCAAGCATATTAAAAACCTAAATTAGGACTTTCATGAAGAAGAAAGGTAAGCTTTGGTAAAATTTAATTTATATGTAAATAGGTCTCAAGTATACCTACCGCAATTAACATAGGTTAGCTTTTTCAACTTCGCACTTTGAGAACCCTTTGAGAAGTAAACCAAGTTTCACCCTGTCTCTTGTAATTCGTTTATCTTGTTTTCGTCTTTCTTAGTCCAGCAGAAATTTAATTATAATATTTAAAAAAATTATGAATTTTATTGAGGCGAGTCGTGGCTCAGAGACACAAGGTGTGATTGTGAGATCGACTGCTTGCGGGTTGGATCCCCAGTCGAAGTAATGGAATATTTATTTAAATTTATATTTAAATTTTTTCGCTCTGAAGTCGAGGCAAAACGCGGCGTTGAGTTCCGCCACTCAGCACGCAATGCCTCCAAAATTCGGCGGAAAGTGGAAGAACGGAATGTCTTAACACTTTTGGTTCCCTTTGCCTACCCTGCCGTGTGCACATGGGATACAGCGTGAAGCTGATTTAATTTTTATTTTTTTAACATTTAGACACAAATATATAATTACAAGGAATTCAACACAGAATATACAAATACTACACAGACTCGTATATACACATTTATATGAAGTGTAATTACTTATCTCATATGATTTATTACTGAATGAACTAGACTGAGGCTACACACGTCTGTACTAACCAAGTATATTTAGTGATTAAACCTACAATATAGAGACAGGCATACATTACAAGATTATTTTTTTTAGTTTCACGTATATATGTATATCGTACATAAAATGGTAGACAAAGGGAACCTAGCGTTATGACACTTCCTTTCCATTAAGACATTTCCCTTTTCCACTTTGCGGCGAATTATGGATATATTGCGTGTTGAGTGCCGGTACTCAATGTCGCGCTTAGACTCGTTACCAGAGAAGAAACGAAAATATTAAATGTTTTATTTCTTCGTGTGGGAATCGAACCCATAACCTATCGCGCTTACAGTAGCACGCTTGTGCCCTTGTGCCACAACTGGACAAAAGGTATGTTTTATTTGTAATTTACGAAATCTTAAAATGAAATAATTTAAATATAATCTAACAACCCGCTGTGAATAATCACTTGTGAAATAGCTTTTTAATAGCACGGAACGAAGAATAAACGACAAAAAAATTGATAAACGATAAAATAAATTAATAACGCGTAAAACAACAGAAAATTACCGTGTTTAATATGTAAATGATCTACTTAACAAACATTTTCATAGCTATAATTTACGAATTTAATGGATATTTATTATAAATGTCATTATTATCAACAATATATGCCCCGATTTTATACAAAAAATATATAAGCTTCACGCTGTATCTCGCACACAGCAGGGTAGGCAGAGGGAACCTAGTGTTAAGACACTCCGTTCCCCGCTTTCTGCCGATTTTTTGAGGTATTGCTTGTTAAGCTTTTTCCTTGGTGCCAGAGCGAAGAAATGAATATATTAATAAATAATAATGAATTCTCCCAAATGGAAATCGAACCCACAACCGTCGCGTTACTGTCACATCCTTGCGCCTCTGTACCACGAAGGCCTTAATAAAGGAATTACAAATAAATAAAAGAGATTTTGCTTCCTTAAACGTTGCTTACTTTTCCCGCATACAGTATAAATAAGCATTGTCTCCTCAAGGACGCGCTCTGATCCATGGATCGACACAATGGTTCCGGCGGGTCCCTTCCGCTCCCCCACGTCCGTTTGCATCCGCAATATTATTAAAAGCCCCACCGGCTATGATTATTTATTTTATGATAAAATATTAATAACATGAGTAAAACTTGCTCCTTTGTTCATTTATCATATTGAAAATGTGAAATGGATACAGGACGGTGGTGATGATGGCAAATGGATATATATTTTTTTGCATAGAAATCTAAGTGTGCTTATTTTAATAATCTTAGTTTCATAGTTAACCTTCGCTATATAAATATTTATATGTTATATCTTGCAATGACAATAAAAAAACAATTTGAAAATATATAAATTATTTTAGCTTTAAATTATCTTCAACTATAATTAAATCGGCGTCACGAACATAGTCGTTATATTATATTTAAACTTTAGTTTTAATAATAATTATTATTATTTATTTCAGATATACGTCTATATAAATTGTTAGTAATATTTTAAATTTAAAATTTTATGCTATATAATCTCAGAAAGTCTACCTTATTTCCGCTTAACTCACCAACATACAAATAAAGATATAAGGAAATTTGCGGAGTGATATAATAAATACCACAATATTTAAAATCGACTAATAAACTGGAAAAAATGATAGGATTACAATCAAATAGTGCATGGCTAGGATTGACTAGAAAAGCTCAAGTCATAAACTTAAGTTAAAATCTTTTATTGTGTAAGACGAAAATGATAACTCGGACATGAAATGCTGCAAATTTCGTGAAACATGAATTACAACATGTTCTAGTTGGCTATAATGAAATGCGCTGTTAAGTTCTCCCACATGTCTCTTAAATTAGACGCAAAATGGGAAATAGAGTTTCTTAACACTAGCAGTTTCTTAACAATAACCTTATTTCATTGATCTAACCTATATTTCTTAAGAAACACAATTTATAAATATATTCTAAACATCTTAGATTACTTATTTGAGTTTCAAATTCGCCTCAAGTACGGCGTCTCAAGCCAATTTTACAACCGCAGTGCGACTATCGAGAGTGTGGTTGCTTTGGATTGTGTATTAATTGTTCATCAATCCACACGACGCAAGCGTCTTCTTGTGATGTCTATTATATAATGTTAAGTCTAAATCTAAACTTTATTATAGAATATAAAGCTAAATTAGATAAATAGGAATTAAAATAGAAAATAAAATTTTAATTTTATAAAAATTAAAATTTAAATTTTATAATCAATTTTAGGTTTTGTTTTATATATGAACATTATGTAAATTGGTTAAAAATCTTAATAATGTTATCGTTTTTAATTAAAGATAAGACCTATCCCTAGAACTTTTTTTATAACCTCACACTGTATCCCTCACATAACAAGAAAGAGAGAACCTGGAAACCTACTCTTAAGCTATGTTCCGGTTAAGACACTTTCGTCGAAATATTTTTGCGTGCATGCGTGTTGACCGGGGAAAATAAAATGAATGTTGAAATTGCATAAAGTATTGAATTATGAGTTCGAAAAGGTATCAACCACTGTACGAGATTCTGGTTGGGCCTAAGTCAACTACAATCGCACCTGCGGAAACTTCTCAAGATTGGGTCCCGCAGTGAAAGTATTAATTCTAACAAAGTGAAATACCTATTTTCATTTTAGAACTTACTAAGAAAACGCACAGAACGCTAAGTGAAAGCGCCAACAGAATTGACTAACAAAATGCCATCCCAAACACTAATAATACTTCATTTATAGCACGTATACAAATGTCCACACAAAAATAACCCACGAAGGTCCCTTGATAAAATTCAAATGACAATTAGCGAGGTACCTAACTACATTTGAATTTAGTTTCATATTTACATATAAAGAGAAACATTATATCCTTAGTCCAAGGTCCTTTTCCGTTTACATTTCAGAAAATTATAATAAGTCCAATATTATTTTTTAAAGTTTATTTTTAAATTTTTAAGTTTGTAAAAAATCTATATACATTTTAATTTCTTTTATACGAAAAACACATATATCTAAGGGACTTAAGTTTTTGACTACAACTATCAATAACATTGCCACTGGCACTTTTATTGGTGTTATATAAATAACTAATACCTACATTGGTCATTGGTATTACCAAAAAATATTACTACTACCTGTCACTCATCCACTTCCACTGATTGGCTGGAAGAGATGTCTTATAGAGATAAGTCCATCTTTGTGAACTAAATGTTTTTTTGTTGTTTTCTTATGTATATTTTAGTACAATAAAGAATATTATATTAGCATATGTTATAGCATCATTTATATAAAGCATCTAAGTGTAAAAACAAGGCTGTGAAAGAAGAAATAAAGTATAATGGAGGCACTATACAATATACATAGTAGTATAATATATTGTCTAATGCCTACATTTGCACCAAGACGGTTAATCTTCCTTATACATTATCTTCTTTATACATTCTATCAATTTACTCATACTCATTTTATTATACAAAGCTACAGCTATATGTCGTAATTCTTTCTATATGTACGCGCGTTTATGAAATACATGTGTATTCTTATTTTGAGTCACTTATGAGTATATTTAAGCTTCAAGCTGGGCAGGCAGAGGAAACTTAGTGTTAAGACACTCCGTTAGCCACTTTCCGCCGAATTTTTGAGGCATTGTATGTTTAGTAGCGGGTATCGGTACGAAGGAATGAAAATAGTAATGAATAATAATTCAGTCCTTCGAGTGGAAGTCAAACCCACGACCGTCGTGCTTAGAGTCACACGCTTGTGCCACTGTGACACAACGGACTCTGTTGAGGGCTTCTTGTTGTACTCTTGATAATGATAACCATAATAAGAATTGCTTCAACAATATATAAAAGATGTTTTCTTTTTATAGCTATTTAGCTAATATATCTATATCCGATGGCCCCTGAATCTAGAAAAAAAATGTTAAATATCACAAACTTAGCGAACATTTTTCCATTATACGTGAAGAGCTCATAAATAGTACAAAAGAGACATCTGGTGGAAGTTTATTGAGTTAGTGCCGAGAATTTTTATTACCGCCCGCTGAATCGGCAAATTACTGAAACGTGGAACTACATCTGCTTTTAGGTTTATGGTTCCTTAGGGACAATCCATATTATATAATCCCACTAACTTTATTATGACTGACAGCGCTTATTTATTATAAGGTGACCTATATACAGATAATCGTAAAGGTACTTATCACTTATTGCTTTTTTTTCTAAACGTACATATTCACTTTACTCAACACGCAGTGCCTCCAGAATTCGGCGGAAAGTGGGAACAGAGTGTCTTAACACTAGGTTCCCTCTGCCTACCCTGCTGTGCGCGGGCTACAGCGTGAAGCAGATTTTTATTTGTCTAATTGAGTGTTTACACTCAACATGAAAAAATTATAAATGTGAAGAAACTTAATAATGACGACACGGTTTTCACATACAGTTACTATGGCTTTTAATATCCTTGTGACATATTTTCATATAATATATGTAATTCTAACGCTTTATAATAAACCACATAAAATAGTTAAAAAAAAGTTTTCAGACTAACTTGTCGTTTCTAGCAGAAAAAGAAGAACCCGTGATACTACAAAGTTTTCCTATATATTCAGCAACGTACAAAATTTCATTCCATTTCATTGAAAATGTTATTGAAAATATGAAAAAGATACAAAAGAAGTCCTTAACTGATATTGATGAAGACAAAGATGTATCAGCTGCGATATTGACAAACTTCCTATACATCGTATCTAACAGAAATATATCTTTGACCAGTCGTAGCGCAAGGGCACAAGAGTGTAACATCAATGTAAACACGATTTGTCAGGTTGTGGGTTCGATTACCATTTTCATTTCCTGGTAACAAGGCAAAGCGCGACCTTGATTTCCGCCACCCAACATGCAATGCCTCCAGAAATCGGAGAAAAGTGGGAAACGGAAGTGTCTTAACGAGAATAGAGTGTCATAACACTAGGTTTCCAGGTTTCGTCAGCCTACGCTATGTACGGGATACAGTGTGACGCTATACATTAGCTTTGATATTTACATTAGGTTGAATGTAGGTTAACAACATAGTTTTACTTTACATATTATGGAATTAGAATGTTTTACTTCCCTTCTAAAAAAGTTTCGGGGTCAAATGTAACAATACAGAGGATTTAGAGAACTTATCCAGCATACATGTATGTATATATATTAGTCATTTTGCGTAAACAATTTTTAACATTTTTTAATTTTTTTCTTTGAATGGCAGCTACTTATCGTTTGGTGCAATAAAAAAAATGTAGTTTGACCTTGTAATTTTGATTTTTTGAGCAGTTCTCTTTATTTCGACGTCGTAATTTTCACGATACTTTGCTTTTGTAGAATAAAAAAAATCAAAATTAAATCAGCTTCACGCTGTATCCCGCACACAGCAGGGTAGGCAGAGGGAACCTAGTGTTAAGACACTCCGTTCCCCACTTTCTGCCGATTTCTGGAGGCATTGCGTGTTGAGTGGCAGAACTCAACGCCGCGCTTAACCTCGACACCAGAGCGAAGAAATGGAAATATAAATTTAGGTAAATATTTCATCTCCTCGAGTGGGGATCGAACCCACAACCAGTCGGTTTTACAGTCACACCT
>JAATLQ010031793.1:40745-52901 GCA_013421005.1 Heliconius erato x Heliconius himera
CTGTATCCCGCACACAGCAGGGTAGGCAGAGGGAACCTAGTGTTAAGACACTCCGTTCCCCACTTTCTGCCGATTTCTGGAGGCATTGCGTGTTGAGTGGCAGAACTCAACGCCGCGCTTAACCTCGACACCAGAGCGAAGAAATGGAAATATAAATTTAGGTAAATATTTCATCTCCTCGAGTGGGGATCGAACCCACAACCAGTCGGTTTTACAGTCACACCTCGTGCCACTGCGCCCCGACTGGCCTCATCATATAAAGGAGATTACATTTATTAGATTGGTCAAGTGGTTCTTAGGCTGCCTATACCTATTGAAGCGGAGCGGAATAGAGAAACGGAGAAATAAAAAACTTGGACCGGAGAATTAAATCACAAATTTCATAAAGGAAAAAGTGTATCTTTCTTAACGTTTGCATTTTTTGTATTGCTTCATCATCTTGTTGTCTGTGCTAAGCCCTCAACAAAACAAAACTTAATGTTCTAAACAGCTCAAATGAATACTGAAAAATTATTTATTTACAATTTTAATCTCCACTTTAAGTTAAAGACTAGTTAGTACACCAGTAGTTGCTTATCGGCTCTACCATTTTCGGTCAAAACATTTTTTTTCGATATTAGCATATGTGACTAGGCTCTGGGAATTTTCAATAATATCTTTAAATTATTTATCAACTTTTTTACGCTGCTACACGCTGTACAAAGCCGTTGCCGTCCCCTACTTTTCCACCCAAATCTGTAGGCATTGTGTGTTGAGTGGCGAAACTCAACGCCGAGCTTTAGCTCGACACCAGCGCGAAAATATTAAATTTTTCATTTCCTCGAGTGGGAATCGAATCTACAACCTCGCACCGCTTTAACAGTCACATGCATGCGCTCCTGCGCCACGACGGCCTCAAGTAAATATGTATATGTACGGCTCACAAAGACCGAAGCTAAGTCACTACCTACTAATCCTGTTACTTTAGAGGAGAATATATTAGACGATGCGCTAACAATTTTGTAAGCAAATTGCAAGAATATCACCATTAATTTCATATATGGCTCAAACTTAAATGGGTTTACAACCTACGTGATACTATTCTAGTTGAGTTCATTTTAACTACATTATAAGTTTTCCCATTTTATTTATGTTTACAAAGTCACTGTCAGTCGTAGCACAGGGGCAGTGTGACTGTAAAACCGACTGGTTGTGGGTTCGATCCCCACTCGAGGAGGTGAAATATTTACTTCAATTTATATTTCCATTTCTTCGCTCTGGTGTCAAGGACAAGCGCGGCGTTGTGTTCTGCCACTCAGCACGCAATGCCTCCGGACCTCGGCAGAAAATAGGGAACGGAGAGTCTTAACACTAGGTTCTTTACGCTTACCGTGCTGTGTACACAGTAAGCAGAAGTGGGGATACGGCGGGAAGCTAAAAAAAACATTTATTTTATTTTAATATTATTTATTTTAAATTTTCTTGACTGGCGTCAAGAAAAAATAGCATTAATGGAACTCTTTTAATTACACTAAAGAAGCTTAATAAGATTAATTTTATACAAAAACACCCAGATTAGAATCGACGGCTCTTTGATTATAAATGAATAAATAAATTCTTAATTTGTTTATTATCTATTCTTATTTTTGTCACATTCTTCAATAAGAATATGCTTAAACTAAATTTAATAAATTTAAAAAACAAAAAGAAATAAAGTACTTAAAAATTAAAATATAAATAAAACGAATTAAAATATACAGAAGTTGGTTTTTGTTTCCTTTTTATATTTTTTAAGGGTCACGTAGTTCTGTTCACGATGCATATAGCAGAGAGATGAAAACTAAAAATAAAGTGCCAATAATACGCTCAGTTTTACATTTTTTGCTCAAAACCTAGACATCAAATGTTGAATGGCGGAACTTAAAGTTGCACTTTTGAATAAATTAAAATAATATAATTTAAAACAATAAATTTCACACTAGGGGACTCAAACTCACAACGATCTCGGTTACTATCAGAAACTATTACTGTTCCACAGCGTCATAATAGCCTCCTAATTTCTTCTATAATATTGATCATATTATACTAATATATTATTTTTAACATTTTTAAAGTGTTATTCACACTTAGGAAAGAAAAATACTTATTTAGAAATCGCATAAAAATTTGAACGTAGCGGAAATTGAACCCGCTCCTTCTGGGAACCGACTAGGCGCTCTGACCACTAAGCCATTGAACGTATGTTATTTTTACACGTTTTCTAAATAAGTATAACAAGTATAATAATATATTAATATTATTGGTAACTTTTAGAGGTAGGTTTCTCGATCTGAGCCAATCTTTGTTCTGTTTAATAGACAAAAGCCACAAACCAAACCAAATGATTTGTCATTGGGTTCACGCGACAATGGAGATGCCTGAAGATGAAACATTAATTGTAAGGAAATGCCCGCATTTTGTTTAGTTTCGATTGAATTATATAAGTATAATATTTACGTATACTTGAATACTAATATTTAACTTTAACACATTTTCTGTTACAAGAGCTAAGAGAGGAATAAAATATTTAATTAAGATGAAACAGAAGTGTATTCATTTCTTCGTTCTGGTGTCGAGGGGAAAGCGCGGCGTTGAGTTCCGCCACTCAACACGCAATGCCTCTAGAAATTGGTGGAAAGTGGGGAACGGAGTGTTTTAACATTAGGTTTTCTCTGCCTGCCTGCTGTGTGCGGGATACAGCGTGAAACCCAAAAAAAATAGAAGTGTATTAAGCGGACCGTAATAACACTAGGTTCCCCTGTGAATATGAAACTAAAAAAAATATTATTTGGATTTTTTTTCAGACAAAGAACTTGTGATTTCTTGCTAAATTAGGTCAACTTAGTTTTTTTTTACAAAACTTAAGGAATTTAATAAACCTAGATCCAATGAATTTTATATTATTTAACATTCAACTTATTTATAATCTACTTTAGACAAGATGAAACGATAATTAAATTTTTACGGCGTGTTATTCGCAGCGCGGTGTTTACTGGGGGGATGTTTAAAACGCCATTAACCCAGTAATATATTTTTTATTAAATGAAATCTACAATTCCAACGAATTTCAAAAACATTTCTTTAGTTTTTTTTTTATCTTTATTAAAAATATAATTAAACTTTTAAGTATGAATAAATTAATGTTCTATTAAGACAAATATACTGTATATTATTGAAAGATTGTGACTGTGTGTGACCCCCGCATCCTGCCAAACCGACCAGCTTTCTAGGAGGTGCGGGTTCAAGTCCCACTACGTTCAAATTTTTATATGTTTTCTAAATAAATATTTTTCTTTCCTAAGTTGTATTAACATTTTTAAAAAAATATATACGTTAAGACTTTGTAAAATTTAGTTACAATATAAAAATAAGTTTAAGCGAGCGAAGCCGCGTTTGAGCTGCTAATGCTTATATATAAAATAGTTTGCGCCTTGTTCTAGGAACACAAAACTAAGAACCATTGGGTTAAGTAAAGTATCAAGAGATTTACACAACGATTCCTACCCACAACTTAATAGAAATTAATGATATTCATAAAAGAAAATAAAGCTTATTTTAAAAATACATTAAAGGCAGTTCAGAAACGTGGTAACCGCCCGGTTACGTAAACGCGCTGTTAGGAACCGCAAAATTGTATTTTGTGTTACGACAACTGCAGTTAATAAGCAGTTGTGGTTACTAACATCGTCTTTAAGACGTGATTGGACGGGACGTTCAGGAGCTTTGGCTCCACAGTAATAAAAAATTGAGGCCAGTCAGGAGACCAGGCCAGGAGATGAAATATTTACTTAAATTTATATGGAAATATAAATTGAAGTAAATATTTCATCTCCTTTCCAAGAAATGGAAATTTCTTCGCTCTGGTGTCGAGAGTGAGCGTGGCGTCGAGTTCTGCCACTCAACACGCAATGCCTCCAGGATTCGGCAGAAAGTGGAGAACGGAGTGTCTTAACACTAGGTCCCCTCTGCCTACCCTGACATGTGCGTACAGCGTGAAACTGATTTTATTAGTAATAAAAAGCGAGTACCGCAGGGTGCTATTTTACGCATCGGTACGTGGTACCAACACGTAAACACGCCTAGTTAAAACTAGATTGTATCAGCACAAACGATCTGAACGATTACAAGAATGGTCATATACAAAGACCCGCTCGGTTTTCACGCGATTTTAAAATCGCGAGTTTCCCGCCGCGTCTAAATGTAACCTAATTGATATACATCCGTGAAGTGTTAAGTTGGACTCGCCCACCGAGGTTGCCGTACTAATTTCAGGAATGTGGGTCCAACGGGAAGTACAGCTTATAAAAGTTGACAGTACATTTGTCAGGTTTTTTTGAGATTGTACGATATGCGATTTTTTTTCTACTATATATTTTCAGTTTTCGGTTTTTTTTTCTATACTTGAATGATCTCACTTTATGCCAAAGTTCATAACTGTAGGTTCACAAAAAGTACCTCATATATTTTGATTACGATGCGAATTTCAAACAAAATGTTCGTATCGTTTGATTGCGTTGATTTAGAAGCTTGATTTTTTCCTGTACTCCAAGGGACTATAGACCTGATGAATATTTGATATTAAGTTCAGCTTGAAATCTCTACGCGCTCTTGAGATAAATGGTCTTGACAGACGGACAACGATTTGATCCTATTCTATCCTGAAAGTTCCGTTCTTTTTTTTTATTTCTCAAAATATTCCAAAACAATATATCATTGTTGTATATGTTATATTTTAAAGCATATTACTTTTAGAGACCATATTTGTTGTTTAAATTTTTCATTCATCAACGTAGATTCTACCTTTAGTTCATTATCTCGCGAAATTTTGTGCAAATCTGGTTACATTCATATCATGTTCATTAAGAGACCTCGTCAAAAAGCGCCAGGTTTGATTTTGTAGAGACGTTAAATTACAATGTGAAAGCTATCTCTTTTGTCATATAAACTCTATAGAAAAAATCAAATATCGATATGATATTTAGATAATAAACTCTAAGAAAATTTAATTTTCAATGCATGTATATAGTTTTCGTTACTTATAATAATAAATAAATCCCAAAATTTGATTTAAAATACCAATGCGGTTGTAGGTACAGCTTTGTATATCAATTAAGCAAATAAAGTAAGCGAAATGTCTAAAAAATTTAAATATATATTTTTTTTTTATCAGCTTCACGCTGTATCCCGCACACAGCAGGGTAGGCAGAGGGAACCTAGTGTTAAGACACTCCGTTCCCCACTTTTGCCGAATTCTGGAGGCATTGCGTATTAAGTGGCAGAATGCAACGCCGCGCTTTGCCTCGACAAGAGAACGAAGAAATGGAAATATAAATTTAAGTAAATATTTCATCTCCTCGAGTGCGGATCGAACCCACAACCAGTCGGTTTTACAGTCACAATTTGTACCTCTTCGCCACGACTGGCCTCAGATAATTAATATATCTCCAATTGAAAAAAAAAACGAATACTTTTTATTTAAAGAATATATTATTTCATTCTAGCAACAAATGTTTTACTTCGCTTCAACAGAGACCGTAGAAATGGTATCATATTCCCTCGCCGCGCCGCAGGACGTAACTTGGGTTAGTAAAATACTTTTATGTTCCATTTGTCTTGCGTTACCCTGAATACTAAATGATAAGACAGTTTAGTTAGAAAATTAGAAAATAAATTATTTTAAGTGAAGAACTAAACACTTTATTATTTGTCTTTCTATTTGGATATTGAAGACATCCAGCTGATATTTTATATTTAATTGAATAAATCCGGTAGGCTATTCTGAGTAATTTAGTTATATTTGCTAGCACAGAGATTATTTAGCTTATTAGCACATGGCACGGTTGGCAGAGGGAACCTAGTGTTAGAACACTACATTTCCAAACATTCCGCCGAATTTTCGAGGCAATGGGTGGCAGAACTCAACGCCGCTGATTGTAAGATCCTTAGAAAATATTCAACATTTTATTATGCTGTGGTAAGCTGGTATAACGAGACCGTGGGTATTCCATCGTTACCTTTAGATGCTTTCAAGTCGTATAAAAAGGTTTGTTCCTTTGGGAGCGCCGTCTTCACCTTTACTACCCGCAATACCTAATATGGTCTACAATGTACATGAAATAAAGTTGTATGGAGCTCACATGTATACGTTAAATATGTAATATTTCTAATATAATTTACTAGTATGTTATAAAATGACAGAGAAAAGCAAGGACAATATGTCATATTACTCAGTTTTTCTATTGTAAAAATTAGATACTTACATTCTATATCTTCCTTTCGGGCAATATTTCGTTTTATTTTTCTTTAAGAATTCTTTTTGACAAAATCTTTTGTGTGCGGGATACAGCGTGAAGCTGATTTTTTTAATGTGTTTTATATATAAAATAGAATTAAAAAATCTATTAACATTAAATTTAGTAAAACCAAAAATATATTTGAAATAATTAATAAAATATCAATGTTATATATACAATTTTTATATCAAAACATTAAACAAATATTTAATTGCAATAAATCAGCTTCACGCTGTATCCTGCACACAGCAGGATAGGCAGTGGGAACCTAGTGATAAGACACTCCGTTCCCCACTTTCTGCCGAATTCTGGAGGCATTGCGTGTTGAGTAGTAGAACTCAACGCCGCGCTTACCCTCGACACCAGAGCGAAGAAATGTAAATATAAATTTAAGTAAATTATTTCCTTTCCTCTTGTGGGGATCGAAGCCACAACCAGCCGGTTTTACAGTCACACTTCATGCCACTGAGCCACGACTGAAAATGTAAAAACTATAAAATGATTTAAATCCGTGATATTAAATATTGTTTAATATAACAAATTCAAACAGATTATTCAGAGCTTCGCTATATATATTAAATTAAATTAAACACTATCTATATTTAGAAAATTCTCTTAAAATTACTACTAATTTAAAATAATATTCTAATAAAATTAAAATAACAATGTTATATCAATAATTAAAATTTTCAGAGGAATAACTTACGCTTTATGGTCATAAAATGTTTTACGATTTCTTGTCCCAAAAAGGCTAGTGAAAGTTATTTGAATATTTTACTCTCCTCCATCCATCCCTTTTTGTAAAAAAAAAAATAACATTAAAACGAAGGCTTTTTTCATAGTTTCTTTCAATTATTAAATTTTGTCAAATTGTTTTGATTTAGTATTGAAATTTCATATTTATTCTATTAAAAGTATCTGGAATTGAATTTTCCAAGCCAACTCGAACACAGTTATTAGCCACATTTTTTTTACACTCAACTTTGATATTTAAATAAGTAATTGTATTGAGAAGAGAGAAGTAAGAAAGTATTGAGGCCGGTCGTGGCGCAGCGGCACGAGGTGTGACTGCAAAACCGACTGGTTGTGGGTTCGATCCCCACTCGAGGAGATGAAATATTTACTTATATTTATATTTCCATTTCTTCGCTCTGGTGTCGAGGTTAAGCGCGGCGTTGAATTCTGCCACTCAACACGCAGTGCCTCCAGAATTCGGCAGAAAGTGGGGAACGGAGTGTCTTAACACTAGGTTCCCTCAGCCTACCCTGCTGTGTGCGGGATACAGCGTGAAGCTAATTTAATTTAATTTTTAACTTTGATATTTAATTTAACTACACGCTCGCACGTTAGTCGACGTAAAGCAGAGAAGACTAGAGACGCTTTCCGACCGATTTCTAGATTCTGTGTGCTGAGTGATGCAACTCAAAGCCAAGGAAATATTTCACTCCCTCCCAGGAACCCACTACCACCGCGTACGGAGTCAGACTGTCCCAATGCGAACCTCTACATATTCTTCCCACTATGACCTCTACATATTTAAAACCAGTATAGAGATATATAAAATATTAGAAATTGTCTTAATTCGATCAATTCAACAGACAAGATAATCTTAAAGTCTGCACGATTGCTGTTCAACTTCAAACAAAGCTGTTGCAAAATTTCTTGGACTTGACTGGACTTGACGATGTCTTTGGACTGGACTGGACTGGACATTGATCATATGGTTCCAGTGCAACTCGAGTAAATAGCATTCACAGTTTAGGCATGCATAAGAAAGAGTTCCGCTTGCAACAGCTTTTGTTACATCTATTTACTTCTTACTTATTTAGAAAACGTATAAAAATTTGAACGTAGCGAGACTCGAACCCGCGCCTCCTGGAAACCGACCAGGCGCTCTAACCACTAAGCCATACGTTCTCGCCAAGCTACGTCGAAATTTTTATACGCTTGTTACAACTTATTTATGTTGTTAGTATCTCTGTAGGGAGATTTTTACAAATTTCCGCTACCCAAAGATAATTACTAAGAATTATCGTTTGGCAAGAGAGAATACTATTTTTTAAACATTTTTAAAGTGTTATTCCACACTTAGGAAAGAAAAATACTTATTTACTAACTTACTAACAACATAAATAAGTTGTAACAAGCGTATAAAAATTTCGAAGTAGATTGGCGAGAACGTATGGCTTAGTAGTTAGAGCGCCTGGTCGGTTTCCAGGAGGCGCGGGTTCGAGTCCCGCTACGTTCAAATTTTTATACGTTTTCTAAATAAGTATATTTCTTTCCTAAGTGTGGAATAACACTTTAAAAATGTTTAAAAATATTTACTTCTTGTTTTCAACTAGGTCACTGTTTATCTGTGCATTGAAGGTTATAATTTTTTTAATCTAGCGTTTTTCTAAAACACTTATCTAAACTATGTTAGACAGTTACATTACAGTTCAGCTTCACGCCGAATTCCGCATAAACAGATTGAGTACTTTGAGCCGACTTCTGAAAGTATTGCGTGTTAAGTGACAGAACTCAACGCCGCACTTCGCTCCGACATCAGAGCGAAAAAATCAAAATATTAAATATTTCATTTACACATTGAGAATCTAACCCACAATCAAGCTGTCGCTCGCCATCGCAGGGGTCACCGCGATTGGCCTATACATCATACTTCCTAGTCAATTATTTATGAAAGATTTAGAAGGAAAAGCGAACGGAAGCTCCCTTTATAGATCGAAAGATATATTCTGAATAATAAACACTCAATCACTGCTATATACACTGCTTTAATATCTATTGTAGCTACAATCCTCCGTCCGTTGCTATTTTAAAATATAAAAATAGTAATTACCGTTTTCATAAATAACGTTTTTAGATTAACATAACCAATTTAAATAATAAATGATAGAAGGGGGAGGTTGTTTGCCAATGAGAAATAAATAGACGAACAATACGATTTTTAATTTGCTTTCCTTATTTTGCTTTCCGCCACAGGAAGTCGTCTTCCGGTCCACAACTTGTTGCAGGGATTCTATTTTCAGTTCTAATTAAATAAAATGTGTGCGCCATTAAAGTAATTAAATTATGTAAAAAATTATATATATTTTGAAAGAAAAGTATCCCTTGTAAAATAGAGATAAGAAATGTTTATGGCTACAATAACTTTATATGATGAAAAAAATTAATGAGTGACTTTATACAATATACATATAAAATAGATGGTGAAACGAGAACATCATCGTTTTTGAAATTACATCATTTAGAAATAATGATTGCATAACCTAGAAATCTAGGTTATGCAATTTCGCCAACAAGAAAAATATAAAATTAGTTTTAAACTGAATATTTCGAAATCCAAAGTGCAACAAATCCAGTAAGCTGTTAGCAAAGTGTCACTGATCGTAGGAAATTAAAAATGTTCGGTACAAAGGCTACGCTAAGATTCCGCCTACGCAAATATATATAAACTAGCGGACCCGGACGCGGCTTCGCCCGCTTGAAGTATACGAATGCTTATTAAATATATTTTAAAAAAATCAGTTTTTAATAGGATTGGTAAGAAAATATAAGCCTAATAAATGATCATAATAATGCGGAAAAGAATAATAAGTAGAGAAAATTCTTATTATTAAAACAATATCTAACTAATTTAAATGAACAAAAATAATACGTAAACGTAGTAAAAAATAAAAAAAAAAACTAAACAAAACCAGCTACATTATGAGTATCATCAAAGTAAAAAAAATATTTTAAATTAAATGTATTGTGCTGTATGTTTTTGCAAGTGCATGTGGTTATTTATATAATACTCAAATACAATAAAAAATAATTTTATATTTTTTGTCTTCGTCTGTCTACCTTCCTATTTCCCTAAGCTAATGTCCAGGACAACTGAACTGATTTTTATTGGACTTTCAGTGATCGATTTTACTGATTTACCCGGGAAAAATCTTTATACACCTTTTCCTTGCGCGTGTTCATAGATAGGTACTATATGAAATAACTAAACTCCTTTCTACATTAAATTCGATAATTTATGCAAGCAATATCAAATAAAATCCCAAAAAACTAAAACTACGATTTATTCAGTGTATAACAACGGTATATCTATACTGTAACCTAACCTAACTGAAATAACGAACCATTCTTTCCTTAATGCTGATATTCTTTCCTTAATAATGATATTGTTATACCGATGCTGCGCGGCATCGGAAAATCTAACTAAACTCCTACTCGAATAAGTGAAGAGCCAAAGAAAAAATATAAATTTTAATAATAAACAGAAAATAACCACATAATAATTGACAGTAGATCGAAAATGTATAAAAATTTACAAAATCGTTAACGTCGTCTGCCCGTTCAGGTAACTCATTTTGAATCAGTGATATCTCCTTCAGTATTTATTAGAAAGATGTACAGTAAAATATAATTTTAATATAGGTGAAATGCTAAAGGTGAATATTATATTTATTTTGATAAGGATTGAATACGAAGTTATAAAAAAAATATTAACAATAATCAAAACAAAATAAATAATAATATATTAAAATGGTTACTGTGGCTCAACCTTCAAAGATAAACATACATCATCGTGGACTTTTTAATAGATTTTTTAAAACATAATATTTTTTTAAAATATAGTTTTTATGTCTCATAAAGTTTAGTTAGCGTACGCCATGTAAGCGTCATTTTGGGCGACATATTAAAACGACATAATTCCTTGTTGCCTAGCAACGGTTGCTTAGTGACAGTTGTTGTTAATATGGCAGAATAAATTACATGTCAAATTGAAACGTATTTTAATATCTTAGTATATATTGAAAATATTTCAAATATGAGAAAAAAAAGCATCCTATGTTCATCCCAAGACCCTCAAGTATCTCTGTATGAGTATTTTATCACAATTGAATTAGCGGTTTGGCCCTGATTGCGTCACAGACAGACAGACAGACAGAGTTACTTTCGAATTTATAATATAGGTATGGATATTCTCCATGATATTTTTTTTTTGTCTTTTTTTTATTTTTCTTTTAATAAATCAGCTTCACGCTGTATCCCGCACCCAGAAGGGTAGGCAGATGATTTTTTTTCCACTTTTGGCTGCATTCTTGAAGCATTGAGTGTTGAGTGGCGGAACTCAACGGCGTGCTTTGTCTCGTTAACAAGGCGAAGAAATGAAAATAGTTTTTTTTCTCGAATAGGAAAAGAGCATACAACCTGTCGTGTTAATAGTTGCACGATTGTACCTCTTTTGGCCACCATTCATAAACACATTTATATTTTATTGAAAATTTAAATAAAAAATATATATATTAAAATTAAATTTAATTAAAATTTAATATTTTTAATCTTTATAATTTTAATTTTTTTAAATTTAAAATATTTTATTTGTTTTATTGAAAACGAATACCAGAGTTGTGTTTATGTAAATATTTATTTTTATGTATTGTACTAGCCTAAAGACTTTTTTCCATTTAGAATAAATGGATGAAGAGAAAATATTTAGAAATTCATAATCTTATTTCTCAAACTTAGATGAGTGGAATTATTTATTTTAAATAAAACTATTTTAACCGGATTATTCGCGTATATTTTGTATGTTTATACATTTTTGAAAACCCGACGTTTCGAACACTTTGCAGTAGTCCGTGGTCACGGGTAGACTGAGGTGGCATTCGTCTGTCAGTTGACATAATTATTATATCAAACTACCGCCAACGATTTCTTAATTGCCTCGCGTACTGCCCTGGATTCCTGCAGAATGAGCTGATGGTATCTTGCCCTCTGGTATGGTGGGTTTGAGACTTCAATGATTTTATGAGTGGGTCCCAGGTGGTAGAAAGCTTCCAGCCGT
>JAATLQ010031794.1:0-12156 GCA_013421005.1 Heliconius erato x Heliconius himera
ATATCCAACGCCTTGAATTGTGCGGAAAGTAATGAACGGAGTGTTTTAACACTGAGTTCCTTCTGCCTATTCCGCTATAGATACAATATCTAAATACAAATACATAGGCATATTATTTATAAATTGAATTGAAAAAAACTCTGATGTGAAGTAAATTTATGTAAACCACGACTTCATTTCCTACAATCTCAATAGTAGATGTAGTTGGGTTGAGATTAATAGTGAGATTGATTCTTGATAAAGTTCTGACCTACTAGTATTGACGTTACATCTATCGGTAGAGTTATTAATATTTAGCTATTGTAGAGTTATTATTTCTTTAGCTTTACACTGTGTCACACATAAAACAGGGTAGGCAAAGGAATCCTAGTGTTAAGGCACTCTGTTCCCCACTTTTTATTTTCATTCATTGAATGATAATTGAACCCATAACCATCCCGTTTACAGTCACACGCTTGTGCCACTGTGTCGCGACGATCCCGGCTGGATATAAAGCTTGATGCCAATATTTTTTTTTGTTTTGCGCATCTCTTCACCGTTGAGGGTACGAGGGGTGTACCCGCAACCCTAATTGACATATGACGTCATATTTTTGGTTCCCATATAACTTTACGGTTTATTGAGGTTGATAGGATAACCTATAGTTAATGATACTACAACGGTGGAACATGGCAGTAACTGTCTTTACGAGAAAACGAAAACTTATTATAAGTGAAAGTATAATCTGGTTCACACTTTACCGATTTGAGGTGATTGAGACCAGAGCCTTTTTAAGGGCTGGCATCTCTAGTAGACAGACAGAAATCTCTATTTTCCGTCTATTTTCGATAACTTGCGAATATTTATATATAGACTCCTTTTATTTTAATATTATTTTTCTATTCGTAATAAATATTCAACTTATTTTAAAAGTTGTCGTGGCTTTTTACACAAACACTTTTAACAATTTTGTATAGTAACGCGTTTAGATACGCCCTTCACTGACACCTTTACTGTCATTTACGACAGTAATTACTAACACGATTTGCTACGGCCGTTTGAAAATAATTGAACAATTTATATTTTACTATGTAAGAGGCGACTTTGGTGGTATTTCAACATGCAAGGTTACTTTTTTAGAGTTTCGTACCTCAAAAGGTCAAAAAGGAACACTTACAGGATCTCTCTTTTTTCCGTCGATATCATTTATGTCGAGATCGCGTGGATATATTTAGCTGAAATTAGAATATAATATAATATATTGAATTATTTATTTCTGAGCAGACGCAATAAAATAATAAAATAAGATACGAGTAAATACAATAATTTTTCACTGCATTTTTTAATTTACAAAATTAAATTTATTATTATAATTTGCACTCCCGTTGACCTACAATCCTTAAATTAGTGCAGAACATTCGGTGGTCGAGTCCGACTCGCTTGACCGGATTTTTTATCTTTTACTTTATCATCAAGTACATCTTGAATTTTATACTATAGGTAAAGAGAATACGTTAAATTTCTATGAATTTAAAAACTGTAAGTTGCGTAGACCACTTTGGTTAAACATTAAGCATTTGCATATACATGTATTACTTTCCAAATCCAAATGTATTACAAATATCATCCGGCTTGATTTATATTTATAGCAATTTTATTATCATTTTGAGCATTAATATCAATTAATAATTAATAGTAGTCGTCGTGGCACAGGGCCACAAGCGTGTAACTATGACGTGACGGCTGTGGGTTCTATACCTGTTCGGTGGAATGAATTACTAGGTTCTTTCTCCTTACCTGATATACGCGATATACAGTGTAAAGCTAAATAAAAATAATAAAACAATTTAATTATATAACTTGTAATCATCGCGTCATATATAACAAAGCGTGTTTAAACTCAAATCCAGCTTTGTGGAGAGATTTATTAGCCATAAACTTTGTATGAGCTGGCACCATATGCATGGATATATTCAGATTTTCTGCCGCATAATATATATAATACTTACTTGACATTATGATACAAAGATTATTATTATTAATAGTGTAAGTTATTTTAAGGGGTTATTTTGATCTGCCTATTTAATTAACTAAATGTCTCTACCATATGTGTTGTGGCAAAATTTTACCCTATGGTCTGTCAAGCAGTCATTTATGCTAGCTAACAAGACACCTCCACGCGCCAGCGCGTTAGTAAGTTAAATCTGGAAACGCGCAATGACTATTTTACACGAACCATTTCAAGATACTTTGGAGCGCTTCATAATTCTTATAAAATCTAGTCTACATGCATGAAATTTTGCACATTTGTCATAACTCTATACACGTGCCGAGTTCTCTGTTCACTCGGGATCAAATTTAAGCTCATAAATTTGATTTATTTATTTTTACTACCAAACACCAAAACAAATTTGCTATTCAAGACAAGCTGGCTACTACACTAACATACATAAAAAATTGTCGAAGAAAATTTAGAGTTTGAATTTTATCCCGAATTAACATAGAACTCGAGACCTATATAGATATCCCCTGCTTTAGTAGGTGGAGTAGAGAACGATTTACGTAAACAAAAACCTTAAAATTATAATCTGGCAAACTCAACACGCAATGCCTGTTCCGTTCCGCATATCCCACCCAATTGAAGAATTGGAAAGTTTTTTTAATGGGAACAGAGTGTCTTAATACTAGGTTTTTAAGTTCCCTCTGTCTATCCTGTCATGTGCAGCAAACAGTCTGAAGGTAAAACAAATAGGAAACGAGGACAAAAAGATATTAAATTATATTACAATATAGCTTATAACGCCGAAAAGCGTGACCGACACGACACTAAGCTATTAGTAAAAGTGTAAATGAAAACTTGTATTACCATCATAATAAAAATTTAAGGATTTTGGAACCGAAAATATTTTGTGAATTAACTGGTGACCTTACTCAATTGTCGTATAGTAAGAACTTGTCGTATACATAGTTACAATATGAATATTATTTTAAGTTCATGAGGGTGGTTTAAGATAGAGTAGATTTAAAAAGATATTTTCTATGAAATCATTGATAATTTTATCGTTAGTTTTGATATTGAAAGGTATGACATGATTTTTAATTATTTGTTTAATTATAGCTGTTGTGCGTTGAGTTCCGCCACTCAACACGCAATGCCTCCAGAATTAGGCGGAAAGCGGGAAAGGGAAGTATCTTATGGGGAACAATTGTCTTAACACTAGATTCCCACGTTCTTTCCACCCACCCTACCATTTGCGGGATACATTTATCACAATCAAATAACATATTAAAAAGTAATAAAGTAACTAGGAAAAGAACCTTAAATATATTTATTTATTAATGAATTATAAAAGTAAAGTGCAGTACAAAGCACTGTTTTCGCCAAACTCTGACATCGTGGCGTAGCGATGTATTTACTTCGCTTCATATACCAATTCCATACTAAAAGAGCTTTTATATGAGAAATTTGAAGACAATATCATTACACCTACTAAGCGCGGCGTTGTGTTCTGACGAATATAGGAGGGGAGCAGTGGATCGAGTGTCTTAAGATAAGATTCTCTTTACCTACCTTACTATGCGGAATAAAGCGTGAAGCTGCCTTTTTAATCTTTGCATTAATTCAAGCAGGCTTCAGTTTTTCTTCAATGAGAATTTACATTAAAAAATTAAGAGACCAATGAGAAATGCAATATAACAGGCTATTGAAGCTAAAATATTGTTAAAGTAGTTATGTGTATTCAACAACATCGTCGTTTACAGAAAAACACAACACTAAAGACTTCGGGCACGGAATATCTCAATATAGCTGGAAATAAACAACAGAGTGTAATAGCCATATTAGACATTAAGTAAATATATACGATTTCACATTCACATATGTGATCTCAAATGCATACACACATGTGATCCTTTAACCCCACATTTGATTTTACTTGCTTAATTTTGATGTAACATAACGAGAAATTTAAGCGGGCGAAGCCGCTTCCGGGCCGCAAGTATGATATATGAATCTGTGACACACACACAGATTCATATATCAATGACTTAACTATTCTTTCTATTATATAAGGAAAAAGGGTTACTTTAAGTCCTGACCGCTATTCAGTTGTAAGTCTAGTACATCGAGAAACCAACGTAAAAGTTTTCTGGCTGAGCAAAAAGCTCTTTTTATTTAATAAAAAATGAGATACTATTAGTTTCGAACAGAGGAATAACAAACTATAGTTACTTTGAGATGGACTTGAAGACTCTCATGTTTTCTTTGACGACTCAAAAGTCGGAAGTTACAAGTAAAGCGCCGGACTCGGTTCGGGATACTTTAAGCTCAGTCCGCGACGAGCTTTGAAGAGAGCAGCACGTGACGCTGCTACCGGGATTGTACACGTCAATACGTAATTGTTAGTTGCGTGTTTATTGAAAATATATATAATAATAGTGTTATAATACAATAAGTATAGTTTTAGTGAAGTATAGTGACCAAACATATTATAAAACGGATTTTTTTGAGAATTAATCACTTTTTTACTTTGTAAGTATTAATCATAATGTTTATGATTAAAATTTCATCAGATCTTATTAATAAAGTTACAATGTTTGACATTTCGTAACTTGTCAAACGAATACATTTTGAGAGCCTCTCAGAACTTCGTACTTTTGATTATTAATTACTGTTTTAAACTCCAACCTCCACTCACATAGAGCTTATATACGTTGTAAATAAAACATATTTGGTTTACTTCGTGAAAATGTTATTCTATATGTAATATTATATATATTAATAACAGTTTTAATTACTTCCAAACAATGAAGACTTAATTTAAGTATTAAATTAATGTTTTATTACAACTGTTATTATAACAGTTGTAAGTCGAGAGGGTTAAGAGTTGAAATTATTCAATTCTGTTCATTTTGTACAAAAATGGAAAAGTATTACTACTGAACAGTAATAACTTATAGAAAAAAATAAATAAATATTGTAATTCAGTTGGGATGTGTACGTCATATAGAAGCCATGTTTCGATGTTCAAATCGTTGGATTACAATTCCCAAACACCGGCTTAACTAAGTAAGTTATGGGACAGTAGTAAACCATCTGACTGTAAGCGCAATGATAAGCGCGCGAAGCACAAATAATTACAAATTTATTACATTTTTTTATTTTTCTATTAGAAATCAATTATAGTATTTCACACTATTACTTCAAAAACCCCAAGTAAATAATAATTAAGGACAACTTGCAAGCGTTTGACTACTTTAGATTAGCGTGAGCAATTCCGCGATTAAAGTAGTACCTAATAATATAAACACTGCACGACGTATAATTAGAGACCAAACCAATCGGTTAATTTAAATTTGATTAAAAAGAGGAATAAGCTTGACGCTGTATCCCGCACACAGCAGGGCAGGCAGATTCAAACTAGGGTTAAGACACTCCGTTCCGACACGATCTTCCATTCTCCGTTCCGTTGGAACGTAATGCCGGGTTTTTCCCTTGTCGGCCTCAAATATTAATATTTTAAATTTTAAACTAATAACTGAGTTAAAAGTAAAAGTAGTTTGGATGTTTTGCTTTATATATTCTGCTACTAATAAATTATTAACGCGCTCTTCTCTACATTAAAGACAGTGTGTTTGATGACTCCTTATCATGCTTTGAAGGACAACGATGTATTTTTGTATTATAACACAAGTACGACAGTGCTTCTTCGTATATGATATTCTTGATATTATACTGTTATTATAAATTATAATATATTACGAGGCCGTCTTGGCGCTGTGACTCAGCGGACGAATGAAACACGACGGTTATTAGTTTGATTTCCAGTTGGGGTAATTAATTATTTGATATGTACATTTCCTTGTTCTGGTAAGACAAAGTGTGACTTTGAACCGGAGTTCAATATACCGCCACTCAACATGCACTGTCTCGAAAATCGGCGGAAAGTGGGAAACGGAGTGTCTTAGCACTAGGTTTTCTACCCTACCTACTCAACGCGAAGCGTGCGAAGCGATATAGCGTGAAGCTAAAAAATAAAAAAAAAACACTTTTACAAAGTTTTGCCCCATAGAGAAGCGTTGCAAGAAACAAACAAACTTCCTAGAAGTTGTCACGATTGTTTATTAGTTTTGTTTTTAGTTTTATACAAGCTAAACTGTTTTAAAATCTTTTTAAATAACTCTTATGTTATAAGATGTTAACGGATTGCTTAAAAATAGATACATATTTACTATTTTTACTTTAGTTTCGAATTCGAAATGTCATTGAGAACGAGGAGTCGTGGCGCAGGGACACAGCGTGCGACTGTGCTACGCGACAAGTTGAGGGTTCGATTCCCACTCAAGCAAATGAAATATTTAATATTTTCATTAACAAAATTAGGTAACAAGCCAAACACGGCGTTGAGTTCCGCATCTACACGCAATGTTTTCGGATGTCGTCGGAAAGTGATAAAGGAATTTTAACACAAGGTTCCCAGGTTTATTCTGCCTACCGTCATAAGTGCTTGATACAGCGTGATGGTGAAAAAATAGACATGTATTTATTTCTGTTTATCCTTAAGCCATAGTTTGCTTACTTTTTCCATAAGTATTAACTTAAATGTCAAACTAGGATTTGTAATAATTGCTTGGCAAAGTTATACGTCACTGTCTCTAACAACATGTGGAAAGTGGGGAACGGAGTGTCTTAGCTCTACCTTCTTACTACATTGTCCTTACGGAAAATGCGTGAAGGTGGTAAACATCTTTAACTCACAATTAAAAAGAATCTATGTAAATGAAGTTCAAAAATAATTGAAGTTTGAAATTCTTCTACGTATTTTCACCGAAACTAATCGTTTAAGCGTTTAAGTTTTTGGTTTTTCCCAAATTGGTATTGGATACTGTGAAATTGACTTTTGCAACTTTTGGCTTGTATTCGAAATTTTTAGCAAAATTTTTTTTAGTTCCGTATTTTAAATAGTTATTTTTGTTATTAAAATTAACTTTTTTTTTGTATTTATAATATTTTTTTTCTTGATTTTTGAAACACATATTTAATTATAGATCTAAACAGATGTTAATGTTTCGATTTAAGGACAGTCGTAGCGCAGAAACACAAACGATTGTACGCAATATTTAATCGAATAATTTTAATTATGCGTAGTACCGCGGGACACGTCACCTTTGACGGCGCAAATCCACTATAACGTTGATAAAGTTATTAAATTAACAAAGAAACTAATCAAATTATATTACTTTTGATTATCTTTAATAATCGTATAGTTCTAAATGTACTGTTTTCCACCCAAATTCGACACAATGCGTGTTTGATAGCGGAACTCAACGCCACGCCTTGACTTACCATAGTGGGGAAATGATGCAATAATTACTCACTCTCATTTGCGTATATTTCTCTTTAGCGTTCGTTATGAATATACATGAAAAAATATATTCTTTAACTTCTTATCAATTTTTATAATTGACTTGCGGTGGCTTCTGAAAGTAACTATTAGTTCTGTTTTTTCTACTCATAATTTTTGTACTTACATATAATATACAATAACATCGAAAATCAAAAAGCAAGCGTCGAGCATTTTTAAGGGTTTAAGAGTCTTCCAATTTTCGACGAGGTAAACATAAAAGTGTAGACAGACAATCGTCTGTTTTTTTGAATTGTGGGGTTATAATATTTTCATTTCTATGCGGTGTTGAGTTCCGCCAAAAAATCGTGGGAAAGTGGGGAGCTGAGTGTCTTAACACTACGTTCAAGTAACAAGTATCTAAATATAAAAACAAATAAAAGGTTAAATAAAATACGTAAATACGTGGCAAGTATTGTTGGTATCAGTCTAAATAATGTTCTCCAGATGCGCGTAGAATAGATAAGATGGCGATAGATCCTTAACCTACATCTTTATCAAGGACTTAAAGATGAATACAAACCCTTTGTTTTGGAACCATCTTATTTGGATTAACCTTTAGTTTGATGTAATCTATCGAGATTAAAGTTTCATTAAAGTTTTGTCGTTAATGGTTAAGATTAATTTGAATTTTATGTCAAATCTTCATTTATATATAAATGTTTTAGCTCCACGCTGTATCTCGCACATAGCAGGTAAGAAAAAGGGAACCTAAGAACCTCATATTGATACATCTGTTCCATGGGATGAAATTATATTTATCATTTCCTCAAGTGGAAATCGAATCGAATACAATATGTCCTGTGTACCGCAGAATTACTGAATTATTGGCTTCAGTTAGGGTTTATTTTTTCACCAGCGAGGGCGGCAAGAGCGGAAGAGAGCGGCGGTGGGACTTGTGTTAATAAAGTATAGTGAAAACCAACTGTAATTATAATTAACCACAGAGCTTGGTCTCTGCAATAATTAAAATTGTAAAAATATCTATGGTTGATGTTAATCAAATATTGCATATTTATACATACGAGTATGTGAACTTTTTACTACATGTTATACAGGGTGGAAGTGTAAGCACCACTTTAAATGAAACCACAGTTTTAACTTCTCTATAAAAGCCTAATATAAGTAGGAAAAAAATAAATTCGCAAAAATGAAAAAGTTATTTTTTCAAACAAAATAAATAATAAAATTGGCCGTTTAAAACAAAACGCCATTTGTAAGGACGACGCACGCACACATAAACTTATCAAAGGAACACTGCCGCATACGCCTCATTCCGAAATCAAGTCGCAGGTATTGGCGATAAAGTTCAAAATTGTTTAACCTTTAGTAGTATTTTTGTAGTAGTAAGTGTTTATGTTATTGGGATCTATACGTAATCGCGTCACACGAAATACAGGTATGGATAAAAATCGTGAAATGAAAAAAAAAATCCTACGTCCAAACTGTTGAGACATCTTGATTAATTTCTTTAGGTACAGGTTTGAAATATTCTACCCTATATGCTGTTTCCGTAAAAGGAGCGCTGCCTCTTCCACCCTGTATACAGTTTCACGGTGTTTCACGCACACAGCAGGGTAGGCAGAATCTGAAGGCATTGCGTGTTGGGTGGCGGAACTCAACGCCGCGCTCTGCCTCGACGCTAAAGCGACGTGAAATATTTCATATCCTCGAGTGGGGATCGAACCCACAATCAGTCACACACTTATAGCTCTGCGGCACGACTATATACAGGTGTTGTGACGAATTGAACGATCTGAAACTAATCTTACTAGTCTTAGAAAACGTAAATGCGTCCTTATTACGGTGTGTTTTCTATTTCTATGAAATACATGCTTAATGCAATATATAGAATATAAGTAACCAAATATCTGTCAATATCAATATAGAGAGATTAAATTAACATTAATATTTAACTGCCATTAGAGAGGTCATAAGGTGAGGTGTCTGTAGAATATTGTAGAAATAGCATTTTTAAATTATGCTATACGAAACGTGTACGTATACGTACGTACGTGTTGCTATACGAAATTAGTGAAAGTATAGGTAGGTATCGTCGGTTGTGGATTCGATTACTACTCGGTAGAGTGAAATACATGAATATTTTTATTTTCTCGCTTCGGTAAACAGGCAAAGCGCGGCGTTCTTAATTGAATAAAAATTTATGTAGTTTTAAAAAAAAAAAAGTTGGCCTCTCCAAATCTATTTTTAATAATAATTTATGAGCAGTATTTATAGTTTTGTTTCTTAATAAACAGTTTATTATAATATAAGGATAATAAAATATTACTCAATATACTTATTTGAATAGATCTCAATAAATCTAAATAAATCTCGAGTATTTGTTTTTATTTGCGTTCCCATATAAAATTGCAACAACTTAGCTAAAGTGTTTGCAAACCGAATGCAACTTCATATGCAAATGTATATATATATTCTAAAGTATTCAAGTATAGAACGTTAATTTATTATCTTGTGTCAAAGGACGAGCATTGTTGGTGTCCCTGCTCGATGAATAATAAAAACATATTTAAAAAACTACGTGACCATACAGTACATGTATGGTCACGTAGTAGTAGTTTTTTAATATTTTTTAGTTAATTATTTGTGTACATTTGTAGTGCCAACTTTATCTTTCGTTTTTAATAAATCGTACACAAAAATAAAATATAAAAAGTAAATATGTGATGTTGTTGTAGCCCGGTTGTCAAAAAGCAGCAAAAGCCGATTTACATCAGCAAATGACGTTACATCTACACTGTACACACTCACGCAAAGCTCAGCTAAGATCCCGCGGACTGTACGTATATTTTACATATTGCAATTTTTATAATTATAGCGGTTTTTGTGAAATACGCTATTTAATAATATTTTATATTTTTAATTATGGAGTGAAATTAAATTTCCAAAATTTTGTGGAAAATTTGTCCAAATTTATTAACACTTAAGAAGATATACAAAGAAAATAATTTTACACACTCACAGAAGGAAATAAAGAAATTTAAAGAAATACTAAAAGAAATAGATAAGCGAAACAGATACGTATTAGCAAGAAGATAAGGCTTAAAATTGAATACAAGCAATGAGTACAATATTTAAACAAGTGAACGTCGCAAGCGATAGTAGCCGACTCTTTAAACGTAGCTAGCTAGCAGGCTACGTCACGCACAGCAAAAAAACTCGAAACAAGTTTGTCATGCGAATGCGCTGCGTGCGGATGAATAATAAATATAAATATTAACACTTTAGTTTTAAGTAAATTTGAAAATAGAACGTAGTGTAAGAATATAATGTAAATATAGAATAAAATAGTTTTAGTTATTATTATGATTATGAATTAATTTTATTAAAAGATAATATTCACTACATAATCATGGTGTCATGACAGTGACATTTTTTGAGATTTTTTTACAAAAATAAAATCCGTTATACTTTATGTCCTCCATCATAAGGGTTCCCTTCCATCGAGTTAACAATCATTAAATATTAAATGAAGGAATGTGTGTGTTTACCTTGTTAATGTTTGTGTTTACCACTAGTAATCTCCTATGTTAATATAACTTTTTTTTATAAGTATTTTAACTGATTCTCTTATTACTACTATAGCGATTTTTATTTTCAAATCTAAAATATTTTCTACTAATTTAGTTTGAAATTGAATTACACTTTTTTCCCTTCTATAAAAAAATGCTATACTTAAATTGGTGTCCAATCTCCATATTAAATTATAAAGAAAACGCCCAACTCCTGAAATTCCCAAAGCATTTTACTAAAAGACTAAAGCAACACAAAATCGAATTTGAAATTGTTTTTCTTAAGATCTCAGAGTAGAGCCTTAATTCTTACTTTGTATAACGACCGCTAAAAATAGAATGATGTCGGCACTTGGGCCCGATGGTGATAGCTATTGGAGCTCACATTAGGAGAGTGTAAGGTCGACGAGGGACCGGAAATGTTATGGGTTCTGTAGAAATACGATTTATAAGTTTTACTAGCGCTTGTTAATAATTAGCGATATCGTCTCATGTGACCGCTTTTTAGAGTTAATTTGTATGAAATATTCTTTTGATAAATCTTTATACATTCTTAGAATATTTCAATAAAGGCGTGGATTGTATTTTAAAATTAAGTATTATTTTTGTATGAGTACTTTGGATCTCTTTGAGCATGCATAAATACAAGAAACTAAATCTTCGATTTTTTTTAAAAGGATGAGAAGATTTTCTATATTCTTTTTAAAACACTCGCATATATTGTCTGGGGATTGATTCATGATACAAGTTTTTGGCATAAATAACAGTGTTGAGTTACGCTTTTTTATAATTATTTTTTTCCTTGCCTAAAACAGCGAATGTAGTTAGAAGTTTATACTACAACACTTCGTTCTATTTTTAACGAACCGATGTGTGACGTGGATTGAGCCAACGACCATTGCGTTTACAATCAGGTATAAATAATTACCTACTCGTACAGTGTGACATTGTAACAAGGATATAATTACCTTTTAACGTAAGAATATATGGATTTGTACATAGACTAGCGGCCCGCCCACGGCTTCGCCCGCTTAAAATACATGATTATTGATTTAAGCAGAATTAATTGACAACTATAATAAAATAAAATAAATAAATAAATCAGCTTCACGCTGTATCCCGCACACAGCAGGGTAGGCAGAGGGAACCTAGTGTTAAGACACTCCGTTCCCCACTTTCTGCCGAATTCTGGAGGCATTGCGTGTTGAGTGGCAGAACTCAACGCCGCGCTTAACCTCGAC
>JAATLQ010031795.1:0-12160 GCA_013421005.1 Heliconius erato x Heliconius himera
GTTTTTCCAATTCCTTATGCGATTGTCTTTCAAATGATGTGCGATTCACATAAAAAACATATGAGTGCAATTTTCTCCAAAAACGAGTTACGAAAAACATTAATTAAAGGTGATTGCGGCAGGATTTTTTTGGGCAACCCTAGTGTAATCTATTCTACTATCATGTATCATTCTTAAATATAAGTTTCATTAGAAAATCTAATCCCTACAGTTTTAAACGATGGGATCTTAGGCCATAATGTCGTAAATCTAAATTAAAATTTCTAGTAATTATGAAAGCAATTAAAAATAAAATAAAATATTTTATAATTTAAAAGCTAATTACGCCATCATGATTCATTTGGTACTTGCCTGATTTAACACGATTATTGCGGGTTCGATTTCATTTTGCTATTTATATATAAACTAGTGTTCCTCTCGAGGCTTGGCTTGCGTGGTTATGACTATTTCTATACTTTCCTTTTAGGTGAATAAACTTTTTTCAACTTTTTAGCAAAATTTTTTTGGCAATATTATTTTAAATTCTTTAATATTACTGGCCAAAAACTAATATAATGTAATTGTATTCCATATACATACCAGATTTCATCTTAAATCTAGAGAGATTCAATAGAGGTGTATAAGTGAAAACTATATTTATTGCGTAATTTTAAAACTCAAGCGTGCACCTGTGGGCGACATTTTTTAAGACTATGTAAAGAATTATAAAGATAAACCTACTTGAACTGCATTTAAAAGGGTAGGGAAGCGCGGAACCTAGTGTAAAAACACTCCATTTTCTACGCCTTTTCGCTGAATTTCCGATATTTTGCGTGTTGATTGGCGTAACTCAAAGCTACAGTTTGTCTTGTTACCAGAGGAAGGAAATGAAAATGAAAATATAAATTCCAAATATTCCTTAATTAATTTATAAACACTTTTGAATAGTCCCTTATCTTATTGTCGTACCACATAAATAATTGATTCACCTGAGTGGAAATCGAACCCACAAACGTCAAATTTAGTAAGGCGCTGAGACTGCAGCACCATGGTCTCATTCCTATAACCTATTAATGTATAGAGTTGAATTCATCACCCAATGGCTAGCTCTGAATAAGGAAGTAAAAAATAGAGTGACTGATCACTAGGGTCTTTTTTGCATATCTAACAAACTGCGTGAAAATAAAACTAAATTAATATTTTATTTCAAAATATTATTACAATAAAAAAACATAGGCATATAGCATTATAAGCATCTTTATTATATGTAATACTTTATATTATAAGCGTTTCGCCTACTTTATGAGAATGTAAGAATTCTACGGTTGAACGCTACGTACGTAGGTAACATTGGTTTCGTAAAATGTGAGTTGAGCATGCGAACGTTTATAGAAAATATTTCTGTTATATAGAGGTATTTACTATTTATTGTAAAAAGGAATGTTTTTTGTTATTATTGATTATGAAAATTAAGATTTTAAGAGACGCGGGTTCAATCTTGCAGTCCGTTTTAATATTAGACCTTAGTATGTTTTTATGTTTTAAGTAGAATGTCTTAAAATATAAAAAAATGAGCTGAATTTTAAGCTTCTTTCTACATAGTGAAGTGTGCAGAGATATCTTAGTGATTAGGCACTCCTTTTTCCAACTCGAATCCATTTAGAGAACTGAAATATTCTCCTTACTTCATATATTCTCATATTCGTAACAAAACAAAGTGACAAACCACTCAACGCAATGTCTCAAAAATTAATCTAAAAATGAGAAACTGACCTAACACTAGGTCTCCTTTGCCTATCCTACCATATTAACGCTAGCTAGAAACCATAAACAGTACTTCCCAAAAGCTCACAACAAACCAATCACAGATAACATCAGAAAATCTCATAATAAAACCCAAACATAATTACATCACACCAACAAAAACGATCAATTACCACTCCATAATATAATATAATATAATATAATATAATCCAATATCGGGCACTGAGAAAGAGAATTTTAAAGCTTAGCAAGAATCCGGATCGAAAGTAAAGTAGCGGATAATCCCCGCACAGAATCCTGGGCCACGCGCGTTTTGTTTAATTAACTATTTCTTACTATACATTGTTTTAGAGGAATGTAAACTGATCGGTGCTTTGGAGGAGCTTTTTGGGATATTTGTGGGTGAAAGCTTCTTCTTTGTTTATTTAAGCTTGGAATAATTGTATGTGAGAGGTTAGTTGTTGCGCAGGGGCACAAGTGTGTGATTGGAAACGCGACTGGTTGTGGATTCGATCCCCATTCGAGGTAATAAATTATTTTTTTTAATTTTAATTTCTTCGCTCTGGTGTCTAGGTACAGCGTTCCGCCACTCAAAACGCAATGCAAATCAAAATCAAAATTATATTATTTTACTTATTATAATTTCTTGTTGATGATGATGACGTTTTATTTTTATCCCTTTTTAGCGGAGACAGCTTCTACCAGAAGCTGCCTACTGTTCAATCGATCGCTTCCAGGTAATATGAGGATGGTCAGGTTTTCTTTGGAAAACTGCCTGCTACTTAATCTTTTTTTGGAAAAATCAATGCATATCCAATCCAGTGTCTTTTTTAAAAAAGAATCTCCTTGTCAATAGATTTTTGGTCTTCTTGTTTCTACAATTTTGCATTGGATATGGTTCATAGTCAGTGGAACAGCAATATGTTACATACACATTTATTTACGAACGTTTCAAGTTAGGTGGTGACTTTTTTTCACAAAATATTACATTTGAACATTCTGGTCTTCGGACGTCTGTACATCTTTGCGTGTCCCTACATCAGCTTCTGCTCCTTCCAGTTAAACCACCAAGCTTTCGGGGTATGTATGTGAGAAGTGCTTCACCGTCTCTTATATTGATAGACAAAATTGGAGGTATTAAGGAGCATGTCTTTCATCTTTTGCCAGAATTAACACATAAGTTTGAACTGGAGATGTTTTCTTGACGTAGCAAGTAAACACGGGTCATCGAAGTAGTCTTCAAGAGTACCCGTAGGGTAAGGTTACTTAAAAAAATGTGTTCTCTACATTAATAGGCAAAAAGTCAAGAACGGTCGTTTTGGAAAAAAATACCAAGTATTTTAATAATAATAATAAAATTATCATAAAAGGCTGTCACGTTTAAATATAAAAAATATGTTTTAGACAAAAATAAAAAATAATAATATATACTTCAACGAAACGTGCGTTCTTTTATAAGAATTATATAGTTTCCTAAGTAAAAAGCCATGTACCTATAATATTGGATAGAGGTTAAGTCGTAATGTTAGTAGTGAAAAGACGGTTTTTATTTTAAATTCGAGCCAAGTCGAGTTTAGCGTTAAAGATTTTTATTATACTGCTGCTTTTAATAATTTCACAAATATTACTCTTATTTCGTAAATTATTTTTATAGCAAGAGGTCAGACAAATTAGCGTAAGTAAGAACCGCGCGCTGTTTATTTATGTCACCCAACATGCAATGTCTTAAATTCGGGCAACCAAGTGTCTTGAAACCAGGTTCAAAAGTATATGAAACAACTTACGAACGATTAGGATAATGCTAACAAAACCTGTTGAGGGGCGGAGGAGGGCTTTGCCTCTTTACAAAAGCCAGGATATTAGAATAATGAATATTGCATTCCTCTGAGTGGGAATCGAATCCACGACCCTTGTGCTTATTTATTATATATTGTATACTTGCACTACGATGGCCTCAACTTAATAGATGCAGCTTCAATTCTCATTTGAGGAAATAAATTAAGTATTTCGTTTCTCCATTCTGTTAAGATCGAAAGGAAAAAGCGGCGTTTCTCGACACTAAATTATTTCCACCTATCCCGTGGTAAATCTACATGAGAAAAAGATTCAAGCTAAGAAAAGGTAAATGGAATATATTAATAAAATATAAAATAAATAAATACATAAATCAGCTTCACGCTGCATCCCGCACACAGCAGGGTAGGCAGAGGGAACCTAGTGTTAAGACACTCCGTTCCCCACTTTCTGCCAAATTCTGGAGCAATTGCGTGTTGAGTATTAATAAAATATAATCCTGAATAAAAAAAAACTAATCTGATAGATATCAGCTCCAGTCAAATACTAACACTTATTTTCTCAAAGATAACATGTATACGTTAAAATGAAATCATTTTATCAGTATTTTGTATAAATGTCAGCGTTTACAGCGTTGAAATCCTCAGAATATATTAAATTGAAATGGACTTATGGACCTCCACATAAAGATATCTATTATTTTAAACGCATTTCAACTACAATACTGTATAATGCAGGCAGCCGGAACTGTTATTGAGCATTAAATTAGTTCCTATTTGACTTGAATATGCCTCAGTATGCTATAATTATTTTACTTAGCGTATTATTAGTAATGGTAATATAGACATTGGCTTGATGTTAGATGAGGCGCGGCGTTAAGTTCCGGTAAATAATCAAGATATTAACAATAAATTTATATAAATTGTATATATTAATACAGGGCGCGGCACATAGATCTCCCTTCTTTTGTAAATAAATAAAATCAAAATCTTTTGACATAAATTCAAATATTGTTTGTTGAAATATAGTGCAAAGTACTTATTTTTTTTCGCATACTTTAGTCAGCTGGTTATATTGCTACATAGGGTGTTCTGGTTTACAAAATCAATTATACTCTAAATCTGTTAATAGTTAAAATATTTTTTTTCCTTCACGCTGTATCTTGCATGTAGCCCAATATGCAGGGAGAGCCTAGTGTTAAGACACTCCATTTCCCAATTTTCACGCAAGTCTGGTAATATGTGTTGAGTTGCGAAAATCAACACTCAACTCAACACCGCGCTTTTGCTTCGAAAAAAGAGCGTAGAAATGACAATATTAAATATTTCATACATTCCAGTGATAATCGAACCCACTACCTGTCGCGCTTACAGTCACACGCTTGTACCACTGCGCCACGACTGGCCTCAAAACAAATTAGTCCATTGAATTTCACCAAAATGGATGCATTAAGCTTACAATGGAACTTTTTCCACGTCACTATATACTTTCAGGCCATTCTTGTGATAGGATGGAAAGTTAACACAATGAGCTTGTTTGCCTATCATGAAAGGATCTATTTAGAATGCATTAACGTCCTTAGTCCTGTGTTTTTTTTTATTATGACTTTTTTGTTATAGCCAAGTAAATTAAGATCATAACAGCATGTTGTTCATCTGTACGGAGATTTTCGCCACTCACTTCTCCACTAAAGAATATACTAAGATGATGATCATTTGTTATAGAGTATAATTGATTTATATTTCCATTTCTTCGCTCTGGTGTCGAGGCTAAGCACGGCGTTGAGTTCTGCCACTCAACAGGCAATGCCTCCAGAATTCGGCAGAAAGTGGGGAACGGTGTCTTAACACTAAGTTCCCTCTGCCTCCCTGCTGTGTGCGGGATACAGCGTGAAGCTGATTTAATTTATTTAAATTTAATTTGATGATCATTTAATTTGGCATAAGAATATCATTAATGAATTATGGTTTTTAAAGTGTTTATTAATGCTTGGATGGCCTGCAAGAAGTTTGAGTTTGAGCCCTGCTGCGTTCAAATATTTATACGTTTTTACAAAAATACATTTGAAACTAAAGCAGTTTCAAATGTATTTAATTTTATATTGAACCTACGAAATCTAAAAGTGACGCTCGGCTATTTAAAAGTTTTAAAATATTTTAAGCATGTACACGAGATCTAAGTTAAGCTTTGCATTTGTGTTTATACTGCTGTTTGACAACTCACCTACATTCTTCATATTTTTGTGTTCAATTTATTAAAAGTTAAATATAAAGTTGGTAAAAAATATTGGGATGCAATGTTGATGTAATGGTGCGTTAAAAAGAAAAGAATTTATATAATTTTGTATGTATTTTATTTATTGATTTTTAATAATAAATATTATTTATAAAAGTTTTTTCTAGTTCTACTTTTCATTGATCACTCACACAAATACAAAGCTCAGCTTACGCCTCGCGAACTGAATACTATCTAGAGCCAAAAATTATAAAATACATCAGATACCAACCTTACTAATGGTGTATACATCGTTTTATTCAACTTTACGTTTTATTAGCCTAAAGAAAAAAGAAAAGAGAGAGAGTGACTAGTGAATCTCCGTTCTTCGAACCTTCCATTCGATTTCGAGGAATTGTACTTTGTTCACCAAAGCGGAAATATGAATATAGTTTACTCCCCATATAGAAATTAAACTTCCAACTACTAGGTTTATAACAAATTCTACCATTGTGCTACTATAGTGTCTACTATCTGACAGATTCTCAGTTACAGAGATATGTTGTTTTCTATGAAAAAACAAACACGAAAGTCTATACGATTTCTAATATAATTATAAAATAAATTGGCTATTTAATAAATGATAATAGTCTCGTGTTACACTTTACGTGTACGACTCGTGTTGTTAGACATTTTTTATAATAATAATAATGTAATAAAATTTGAATAAAATTATGAAAAAGCATTTTAAACCATACTAATATTTTAAATGTGAAAGTTTATATGTTTTGTGCTTTGAAAGATATAAGTATAACTATAAACGGAGGCGATTTTTTTCTACTACAAAGAAAAATATGCGACTCAAATACCTAAATACGATAAAAATAACACAAAAAATAAAAGACAGAAGATGTTTCGAATTTATCGTTAAACATTTAGAAAATGACGTTATATAAAGAAAAAAAAGAGATAGACTCATCTGATTTATGTGATAGAAAATATAGCTGCCGTCGAATGTAACGGCGCATTATTTTCTTACAAGAAAAGTGATAACATTATAGAAGATTTTTCTAATAAACTAGCGACCCAAACGCGGCTTCGCCCGTTTTTTGCTATATTTAATTATACAAAATATTTACATAAATTGTGGATTAAATGTTATTTTGATATGTAAGTTATATTGGAACTGGAAATGGAGATAACTAAGATTTGTGTACGACACATGAGATATTCTAAATTCGGGGTTTGCCCGTAATAGTAGCGCACAGGTAATAAATATAGAAAAACGGTCTATTTGAATCAACGGTTCCTGAGATTAGCTTGGTCAACCAAACACATATTTCAGTTTTATAATTTTAATATAAATATATATTTTTAATTACATACTATGCGAAGAAACTAACTTGCACTAAGTTAATTTCTTATTTATTTACTAGCGGCCTGCTCGCGGCTTTGCCCGCTTGAATTATATGATTATTCATTTAAGAAATATAAATATTACAAACAGCCTTAATTATTAATTAATTGATTTGGATAAGTACTCACGATATACGATATACGATTATTTGTAAAATAATTTATATTATATTTATATATTAGCTCCTGTACAGTTTTTAAATTAGTAACATTATTAGTTAAATATATAATTGGTATACAGAATATACATAGAAAGCAATTTTTTTGGCATTTTTATATAATCTATAAAATAATCAAGATTTTCGGGCAAGTTCAGGTCGTACCCGAGAGTTTTCGTACCAGTTTCATGAAAGGAGATATACCAAAAGAATAACTAATTAAGTTGTCATTTTGTATCAATTTAAGTACAGATTGAAATTTGTAGTTAATGGTTTTTTCTGTGACATAAATACAAATAAGTAGTCAATTTTTGAAAAATAATTTTGGAATTTTCCTTTATACGCGCCGTAAGTTTTAACTTCTTAACAAATTTCGAAATTGTATATCAACGGGAAGTACCCTATAGTTATGATAGAAAATGTGACAAAAAACAAAGCATAAACTCTCATATTTCATCGTCATTTGATTGCGATGATTTAGAAGATAGATTTTCGTGCTCTAAGGGAATATAGACTTGAACATTGAGGTATCTAACCTTTAACCGATCTTGTACAAAATTGTCTTGACAGACGGACAGACGGACAAACAACAAAGTTATTTTATAAGAATTTTGAGGTACTTACCCTAAAATACCCTTGGCACATACATACATGCAACATACAGGTGCAATAGTGCAATGCCGTTACGTGTCGCTTGTAAGTTATGAAATAATACTGCGGGATATTTTTATAAACAGTGTCAGAGCATTTTTTCTTGAGACACAATTTTTTAGAGGTTGCTCCCAAAAGTGTTTTTTTTATACGCTTCTTAAAAAAATATTAATAACATAAACGAACGAACGGATTGAAGAACCTATTCAAAATATTTCTTTGAATATTAAGTCATTCTTTATCACTGTGTTAAATAATTAGGAATTAAGCTAGACTGTTACGAAGGTAATCTTCACCAACAATTCAATTTAGTTTACTTTGTAGTTAATACTATGAACAATTGTACTTTAAAAACGTAATGTATCATGTGTAGTCAATAGATATCATTGCGTATGTTTCTTTTTTTTTCAAATATCAATAAATCTTTAAAACTTTAAGTACATTATTTTTTTGATTGAGTGTCCTACCTAACCTTTCCAAACTATTTTTTTTTTATGCAAAGCGCCATCTATTTAAGATCCCATCGCAATTAGTGATAGCGTTACGTGTATGAAAGAGAGTATCAAGATTCGTTAGTACCTACTATTTTTGTCAATAGATAGCGTTACTTGTATCGATTTTTTAATATCTCAAATATTAATTTCTTGAAAACTTAAATACTTATATCTTTTGATAGACTGAAGTGATTACAATGAAATAAACACTAAAAGCTACTTTGATTTATTTGTAATTTTTATGTATAAAAGTTGCTTAAATTTATTGTGTACTTTTTACGTGTTTACATAAACAAACAAACAGACAAACAGATAAACAGACAAACAGACAAAAATTCCAAAAATAATGGAAATGGATTCTGTTAATTATCCTTTAACACCCTGGCTATTTTTTTTTTAAATATTTTCAATGTACAGAAACGACTTTTCTACAGATTTATTATAAGTATAGATTATAAGGCTAAAGAAACAAGTTTTAGTAATATATACTACGTTAAGCCGTTTTTTTATATTGTATAATAAATTATACTCAATATTTTTAATCGGAATTACAAATTTAATTTAAAAAATATACAAGATAATATTATACTACAATTATTTTAAATCAGAAAAAATATAATAATAATATTATTTTTTCATTCCAATATAAACTTTGAAAACCTTCGATTCGATCTTTAATCGATTCATCAATTTCTTACTACATTAGAACATTATTTGTTCACAAAAGTCTATTCGAATAACGTATTGATGCATTTAATCGACTTAATTTGGACTAAAGCTTCTATATCCAATAAGTGCCGGATTTTCTTAAATAAATTATACCGGCGTCGGTATTAAAATAGAACTCTATTTACATTATCTTAGCTTATTTTTAAAATGCAGTGGAATTAAATCTTTTAAAAGCATTTTTTTCCAATACAAAAGGAAATGTGCTATATAATGTACATATAAACATATGTACGTACATACATAAGTATATTCATAATAAATAAATATAAATACATATTTTTCAGACAACAAAATCCAATTAGCAGATTAATTATTAATAAAATGATCACAAAATACTACTAGATAGACCTTCACGGTGTATCCCGCATGGAGCAAGACAAGCATAAAGGACCTACTGTTTTACTCCGTTCCTCGTGCACCACTCAATTTTCTAGAAAGCGTGTTACGTGGCGCAACTCTACGTTACGGATTGTCTTGTTACCAGTGTCTGGTAGACAAACCGCAGTGTGAACACTGTTACAAAAATGACCATTAAAAATTAAAAAAAAAAAACAAATTCTAGCCTGCGACCATCGTGAGTACCAAACGTTTCCCAATTTTACCATAATTATGTCTAGACAGAAGAAGGTCCTAGATTCTAATCATTCCAATATATCGAAATATTTGGGAACAAAAGTTATTAAGTTTCGTATCATGAAAATAACGCATTCTAGTAAGAAAATTGCCGATATCACACCCTCGCCTTCCAACACGTGTAAACGCCAGTTTTGCGCCAGTCATTGCGTTATAAGAAAAAAGGAACAAAGAGAGCGGTAGTGAATTTGCTCATATATTTGTATATCATATATTAATAGAGGCTGTCGAAGGCTGTGTGTTAGCAGGGCAGTTGTGGGTTCTATTTCCACTCAGGAAATGATTTTTATTATTATATCGATTTCCTCGCTCTGGTAAAGGAACAAAAGGATTTCGTTGGGTTCCGCCATAGTGTTGAATGGCCATGCCCTGATAATTCCCCAAAACGTGGAGAACGGAAAACTTAATAGGACTGAAGTGTCTTAAAATTGAGTTCAAAGATTCCCTATGCTTACACTATTATGTGCGGGATACAGCGTGAAGCTAAAAAATGAATAGAGTAAGTAATCAAAGCGGTAAAGAACACATTTCAGTTTTATCACCCACTCTTACATCATGCAACATTTTTACCATTTTTCCATCGTCCTTCCATCCTACTTCCCTTCTCCAAGTATCCAGTTCAGAACAGTCTTTGTTTTTAAAATTATTCATATTTTGAATAAATATTATATTGTTTAGAATATTTAATATAGCATAATATTTTGTTTAAAATTATTTCAATAATGAATACCAGTCTTAGACTCCTAAGGCCCGAGGGCTATACATTAATTAGCATGAACACTGCAAAGTGAATATAAATTTCGTTTGAAGTAATATCGAGGTAATATGACGTCATGGCACAGTTGTTATAGAGAAAATGCAGTGATATATATAATATATAATATAGATATTTTAGTTAGATTTTTGGATTTATTATTAACCGACTTCAAAAAGAAGAAGTTTTTCGATTTTACTTTTTGAAGTTTTTTGTGTGTGTTTGCATTAACTGTTTAGGCAATTATGAAAGGGTTTTGAAGATTCTTGTTTTATATGACAGTACTCGTTTTAGAGATGGTCCTATTCAAATGCTATAGAAATTGGTTCAGCATTTTGATAAATATTGTTTGAAGTTTGAGTGAAGTCGGATACAGCAAAATATTTCGTCATATATTCATTATTCTTATATTGTAATAACTACTAGGAAACTTTATTAAATATATTAATTTTTAACAGAAAAAAAAACAACTTAAAATAATAAACTAAAAAGTAAAAAATGAATTTACTTAACATAAAGTAAAATGTACTTTCATTTTGTTTACAAAAATAATTAAAGAAGGATTTTATAATTTTGAAGTCGGTGTCAAGCTAATGCTGCTACAACCTTATGAAGTAAAGTGTTACATATGCTTCATATCGAATTACTAAGGCTGTTTGTTTCACTTCAACAGTTCTGAGGTAACAAACATAAAAATAAAGACGAATTGATAACCTTCTTTTCTTAGAGAAGTCGATTAATAAAATAAAATAGAATAAAATTCAATAATAATGTCAACGTCCGTCTATATTTGGACTTTTTTTCATCTTCAGTTAATATTGCTCTGTATTTATTTATGTAGATATTTCTTTTCTCCACTAGTAGAAGGAACTTTGTATCTGCAATATAATAAATTTATATTAGCGACCCCCGCGCGACTTCACCCGCTTGAAGCATTTATGAATATTTCTTTAATATTATTTAAATTTACTGTAAACTGGTATTATTGTACTTAAGAGTACAAATAATATAATAAATAGTTGTTTAAATATTTTGGAATTTAATTTAATTATGCTCATAAAAGTTAATGTATTTAATAAAAAAAAATGTCTAATTAATGTGGCGAACGGAGTGTCTTAACACTAGGTTCCATTTGCCTTCCCTGTTGTGTGCGGGATACAGCGTGAAGCTTGTTTTATTATTTTCGTCTAATTATTTCATATCTGTCTACGAAGGTGGAGCACGCACGGCACACATGGATTTTCCCGCGTAAATTGATTGATTTTATGGAAATTCCGAGATAAAAAGCCCATATGTTACACTACAACCCTCTCTATCTTCCATTGAAAGTCCTTTAGTAATAAAACGCATGGACATTGGATAGTAGTTTATTAGAGAATGAATATGACTTTGACAGATGGTAAGGAAGTACACATATAGCTAAATGTCGCCACTAGTAATATTTTAATCATTTAGTTACAATTAATAACAATACCACCACTTAACTAAATAATCTAAAATATGTTTATTAAACAATATCAAACAAAACAATGTTATGAGTATATTACTTGTGTAATGCCACCACACCCATCTTA